>APFE031726610.1:151065-194902 GCA_000404065.3 Pinus taeda | reverse complement strand
TTATTGGAACTGGAAGCAGTCACAGAAAAAAGAACTCGACAGCTACGAAATCGATCCATTTCGGAGTATCTCATCAAGTGGAAGAACTTATCTGCTGAAGATTCCACATGGAAGGATGAGAATTTTATACAGAAGCATCCCAAAACTACTCAAGCATTGAGGACAACACTTTTTTGAAGGAGAGGAGCATGTTAGGTCCCTATAATACTAGTGATTCCCCCATTACTATTGTAGTTGTATCCCTTATTAATATTGTTGTGCCCCTATTGTCCCCATATTATTATTGCTGTGCCCCATAGAATCCCTCTATTGTTATTTTTGTGCCTTTATATTATTATTTTTAGGCCGGCTTGGTTATATTGTGACCCCTTAGACTCCTATATATAGAAAGGAGGTTTTGTCATTTGGATCATCCAAGAATTTTTCATTTCTGTAATGTAAAGGAGGTTTCCCCCTCGAAGAGGCTTATTTCTAAGGCGTTGATCTATATTTTCTATCTTTTTGTGAGCTGGTTTCCTAACATTTTTCAATCAATATTTATGTCTTCTTGCACTAGTTGCCTTATTTTCATAGCTAGACTTATTTTTATATTTACTATTTTACTCGTTTATTCATTATACTATCCTATCCTACTTGAAAAAGAACATTCTCCTTCAAGTGTAGGAGTACTTCCAATGAAGCCATGCTTGTAACAAGATAAAAAATGTGCTCATACTTGGATTTGAGAAATAGGATTTAATGTATACTAAAGTACGACAGACCAAATTCTTTGGATGATATGATGAGAAGAGTTGTTGAAGAAGAGAGTGGTGCCTTGGCTTGATGGTTGTATGGAATCAACATTCAATATAATCATGATGTTCTTAGCTCTCTTGCTCGCCTGGTCCACTCTGTATGTTCTCTTCTACCATGCTATGTATATATATTGTTTTTGAATGGTTGACCTCTTGGGTGCATGCTGGATTTGATGATAGGCATGTGAGGAACTCCTCAATCTCAATTTCTAATGGCTTCTCTCTATCAAGTTCGACCCATGATTCTTTGATTTCCTCAGAAGATTGGTGAAGGTGATCAGAGAAGACTTATAGATATTCTTGTGCTTCATGGAACTTTTGATATTATATCACTTTGGGAAAGGAAAATATTCTCTTGATTGTTGCTAAGACTTGTTCTTCTTGAGAGGCAAAGATTTTTCTAGTAGTTGTTGGAATATGAGAAATTTCTTGGGGTAACATTATTCAAACTCTTGATCAAGCCTGAGTTCTCCTTGCTAGTTATTGATCTCTGTTTAGCACATGGATTAATTTGTTGGGGTTATTACAACATGCTAAAACTAAAAACGTTTAAAATAAATATATGAAAAATGCTAAAAGAAAATAACTTCAAAACAAAGTCTATCAGGTACTTAGATGCCCTCACACTACTAAGACCTATTGTAACCAATTATATTTTCATCATGAGTTATCCTCTTCCTTTCCATGAATCAAACTAAAAGAAAACACACTTTCATAAAAGAAACATTTTGTACCAACATGACAAGGGCTCATAGAGATGACCAAAGTGGCTGCGCAAGTTCTTACTTCCTATCTTACCTTCTCACTCCTCTAAGTATTAAGTGTTGGGGAAATCAAAAGAATTAATCTACAAGTAAAATTAGACTACTACTGCTCTAATCCTTTTTAGCACTTTCCGACAAACAATTCCAAAAAATGTTGGGAAAAATATATGTTTATATTTTAAAAATTTATAATCAAACCATACTTTTAAACTTAGAGATGAAATCACAATACATACAAGATTAAAGCTAACAACTAATGGGTAATCAAATTTAACAACTAAATAACATGAGCATAAGAAAATACTGAATGTCAATAAACACATTGAAACTAAATACCATCAACTAGTCCCTGTCTTAAATCCCTTGGAACATCCCTAGAATGCAATAGTTCACTCTTGTAAGATAGTGTTCATGCACTCAATAGTAGGTTGGATTCAAAGGAGCTAAGGATTCTAGTTTTGGTGGTTAGTTTCTCAAAACTGGATACTAGAAATCAACACTATAAAATTTGTCACTGAGTCAAAGGACAAATAGTGCTATAAAGGCTCTTAGTTATAATATTTCATACAAAAGGTTTGTATGTTCATATAACTTTGCGAGTGTCTCTTCTGGTTGTTTTGATCCTTCAATGACTCTTTCCTGTAGTGTATCTTACATATGCCATTAGTCAAAACCATGTAAAAGCTTTAAATACAATAAAAGTAATATGAAAATAAAACTTATAGCTTACCAAACTAATACATTTGAATTAGAATTTTAAAACAACAAAAATCATACTTGTAATCTAACTAAGTAAAAAGCTATAATCTATCTCATCTATCGATCTTTTTTTAATATGTTAAAAGTTCTTGTGATAATGAAATTATTCATATATATATATATATAAATTCCTTGGAATTTTCATTTTTGAACTTCTACTATCATTTTTGTTTAAACTTCGTAGATCCTTATCCTTTAATATACTCATTTTTGGGTCATTGGAAATTTATTGGGAACACTTTAACTCAAATGACATGAAATCCTAAATTCTCAAAGATTTGTATATTATTTTTCTTATATTATTAAGAGCTCTTAAATTCTTCCATTGAATCTGGTTCTAATACTCCAGGCCCATTTATCACCTACCTATCCTACTTTTGACATTATATTTACCTTTTCATAAGTCATTAGGTCCATAATTAAAATGTTTTTTTTTCATATGTACACTTTTGTTTTATATACAACGTTGATTTCTTATTCCTGTATTAAGTTTATATTAAACACAATGCCACCCTTGGCATTGGTTATAACTTTTTCCGCGTCCATCATAAACTTCAAATATTTGTTACATGCATTCATTTGGTTGTAGTGGATTTTGTGCTTCCGTTCAAATTTTCCATGTGGTATTTTGTTTAATGAATTGCATGCGATTGGTTTACGTAGGTTTTGTGGAAACAATATGTATATCCTTCCACGCCTTTGCGTGGCATTCTATTATGCTTCCACGATTGGTACTTACAACCTTCGTAGTCAACAAATGAGATATGATCTGGGGAATTAATGGTGATTACAGAGTAATGACTACTTCGACCATCCTTTTCTGTTCAGTCATTTACGCATTGCGCTCTGTAACCTACCTCTCTGTTGCTAAACTTCTTGTGAGATTTTTCCTGAATACTGTGACATAAAGAAAGGATTTCATTGTCACAATCTTTCTAAAGTTCTTTTCCTAAACCAATGTTAAGTCATCAGTTTATTCTAATAAGTAATTATTTGTTAATTTGTCCAAGGGTTTATACTCTCTTTGTACATTATTATCTCTTTAGATATTTATAATAATTATTGAAAGTATTTTACATAAGGTTCTTTTTCTTAAACTTCTTAAATTTGTTTTAATGTAAATGTTTCCTGCGCAAATAGTCTAGAGATTTTTACAAAGTCCAATCTCTTCAAGGTAATTATGACAATAACCACTTTCACTCTTTTTCTTCAAATATTTATAGAATATTATGGTATTCACATTAAATCTATATTTATTTTATTTCTACAGGGACCCATTCTATATAGATATAAAAAAGGATTTCCTATTTTCTTTCAATATTTCCAAATATTCATGGAATTATTCTATAGCGTATTAAATACTTTGTCATACTTTCTCAGGTAAGTATTCCAAACCGTAAATACTATGGTTGAAGAATCATTTACAAAGTTTTAAATTTTAAAATGTAATGAATACTTTTCTTTAATATTTTTGTCATATATTATTCACGGTGGTTTCATTGGCGGAGCAATACCATACCACGTGGGTTCATATTGGGGGACATTTATTGAGGATAAAATCACATAATATATTGGGTGATATATAGGGGTTAAAGGGTTTTATACTGGCAGGTATAAAAAATGGAGCCCAAAGTTAATGAAAAAATATAAAGGGTATAAAAAATGTTAATGAAAAAATGGATACCTCCAATATCTAGTGAAAATAGGATTTTTAAATTAGGAAGGTGTATTGGGTTCATATTGGTAGGGGGTTAAATAATGTGTTTTTTAGAGGTGTTTTCAAATATGTACTCAAATTAAGGGTATTGTTTAATATGTCACGAACACATGTGATATGTATGAGGTTCATTGAGTGAAGCCCCTGTGATATTATTCTTCCTAAGCGGAAATAGCCTATAGAAGGCTGTAAGCCTATTTGTAATAACAACATTTCCTTCTATTATGGATGGAACCTAGAGGTTCTATAACTTTTCTATTATTTGTATGGATGATTTCTTTGTCAAGATCACAATTTTTGAAATATATATATAATATATATATATTATATATATATATATTATATCACAATATGGTTGGAATTATGAAAAAGAATGTCGACATCTGTGTATCACTGAGTTTCTCCTCCTTTATATATATATATATATAATATATAATATATACATATATATATATAAAACTTTGTGTAAATAATACCTAAGAAAGGAACATTATTTCTAAAAATTATTGTAAAATTGATTGAAACTCACAATACATAATTAAATAATACTAGAAAATGAACATAACTTTTCATTAAAAAAAATCCCAAGTTCATGTTAAAAATCATACACAATTGAAAGTTCAAAATACCGAATTGAATAATATGTTTGGAAAATTAATAATTAAGTACTTGGCTCCTCCCAATCTTGATATCTCCTCCTGGAAAATACCCCCCAAGCACAAGTTTGCAACTTTTGTCTTCTTCTCACTTGCTTCTCTTCAGTCTCCTCTTTTCATAGAATGTGAAACAAAGAAAGCATACAATTTTTTTTATTATCCATTACCCATATAACACTCTTTTGGTGGTTGGAAACTACCTCCACCTCACCCATAGGTGTTAGTAGTTACTAGCTCATTAACGAGCTTCTTTTTCCCACTCCCAAAGATAGTACCTTGTATTTTCGGAAACAATTAATTGGCCAATTCCATAATTTATCAATAAATATAATCATCTAGATTAGATCCCTTTTTCCACTGGAAAAATTAGTAATTTTCATTAAAGTTAGAAAATTATATATAGTAGATGCCATTGGCATTGTTGTATGTGCATATAAAAACCACCTCACAGGGTGCAGTATCAGAGTATTTTCAAAAAGAGAGCAAAAATACACATATATGTGTCTGGTTGTTTAGCCTGTTCGAGATCGCGCAGGATCCATTCGCAAATTCTATTTTCCTAATTATGTACAATATCCCATTGGGACAAAAAGTTCACTTAAAGTTGTCTGTCGGGACTGTTGTCCCGTTGTTCTTGCTTATCCATATATGGTCTGTGGTAAAACCTGTGTTCTTCATTCCCTTGCTGCTCCACAATTAGCCATTCGCCTCTGGGAAGTAACGAGGCCTCTTTGGATAATTTGTCAGCCTCGCTGTTATGTTCTCTGTAGATATGTAAACAAGAGAATTGATTAAATGTTGCTTTGAGTGTGAGAGCATCATGTAATAAATTGCTGAGCGTGTGTGTATGACATATAGAGGCATTATTGATCCAATTTACAACCATCATTGAATCCCAAAAAATATTAAGATTTGTATGCTGATGAGTTAATGCAAAATGTAGTAGATTCCGAATGGCAGAGAGTTCAACAAAATTATTTGATCCTCTGCCGAGTCCCATTTTAACAAGATATCTATGTTGCTCATTTATGTGTAATATAAATCCACCTCCACAGCCTGCCTGGTTTGCTGCCCCATCGAAGAAAGCCCACGGGGTCGATTTATCAATGGGGGGCGGAGCCTGAATCGTCCTGGCTCGAGGAGGGGGGGATCAGGAATATCCTGGTACATGGCGATGATGGTGGCTTCGGTCCAGGTCCAATTTACAGCCTGATCCTCGAAAATAATATGATTCCTGGCTAGCCAAATATACCAGGTTGCCACTATGGGAAGGTTTAGGAGTTTTGAGTCCGGGTGGCTATGTGTCTAGGCTGTCCAAGCACCCGAAAGATCCACTCCAGTCCAGTTCCCCACACTTCCCAAATGAGTGCGAATGTTGTTCCAAAGTGAGTGAACAACCGGACAGAGGAGGAATATATGACCCGAGGTTTCCGATGCCGCCTTGCAGAACGTGCACCAGGAGGGGCCATAAATGGCTCTGCGCGTAAGGTATTCACCCGTGGGGACGATACCTTTGAGTGTGCACCAGAAGAATAATCTGGAACGAGGTGGAGCATTGAGCTTCCATATGATGTTCCACCACGTAGGCAAAGGATCAGGTTTTCTGTGTGAGATTATGGCTTTGTATCCAAACTTTGGTGCGTATATACCATTGTCCGCCTTGCACCAGATAAGTTTGTCAGGTCCCTGCTTGATGCATATATGAGATTCGGATAAAGCAAGGATATATTCGCTCCATTCCTGATGCCATTGCGGGGGGAGATCTAATTGCTGAGCCGTTTTCCAAGCTTGAGTGAATATGTCCGAACGCGGATGATCAGCAATATGGGCAAAATGCCGGATGTATATATTATGTAGGTGTGCAATGAGATCCCAGTTGAGACTGTGTCTGCCCCCGCTGTTGATCCACGGGTTAAGGCCAATCCTACCTTGCAAACCATCATTAATTCTCCAAACAAGATGATCACGGATGAGGGGAAGGGAGTGAATCAGGGCCTTCCAGATTGATGAGCAGCCCTTCGATGTCCATGATGGTAATCTGGCCCAGTCCATAATGTTCAGGGGCCAGATGTATTTGTGATAGGAAACTTGAGCCCAAAGGTTTTGACTGGTTAATAGGGTCCATCCCATCTTGGCTGCAAGTGCCATTGCGAAGTCAGGAAGTTCCTTAAGCCCCCAACCACCCCATTTTTTGGGTAAGGTGATCTTCTTCCAGCTGATCCAAGCAAAAATTCTTTTTTTCATGGTTTCCATTCCAGAGGTATCTGTTGCACATCTGTTGGAGTCGCCCTAGAATATTCCTCGGGATCCACGCAAGTGCCATCCAGAATACCAGAGTAGCCTCTAAGACGGATTTAATGAGCACCAATTTGCCAGCCCGAGAGAGGAATCTGTAGCTCCAACCTGTGAGTCTTTTCTCCAGTTTAGCAACCAACCAGACCCAGTCAGCAATTCTTTGACTAGTAGGCTTCAGTCTGAATCCCAAATATTTAAGTCCTCTATCCAGAGGGAGGACATTGTAGGAGAAATCCTGGAGTGCAAGTTGAGATTCCTGAACCGAAGTGCGTGTGCAAGTGATGGTTGATTTCGTCTGATTTGGAAGCATACCAGTAGCTGTATAGAATAGTTTCAGGATCTTTGAGAAAGACCTCGAGTCTCGCACACTGCCATCAAGGAGGATGGGAACATCATCTACGAAGAGCAGGTGTGTGAGAGAGCATAGCTCGGATATGCGAAGGCCCTGGATATCTCCAGATCTCTTAGTAGATTCCATGAGTCGGCTAAGTCCTTCCATGACCAAAAGGAAGAGTAGGGGGAATAGGGGACAACCCTGTCTCAGTCCCCTTTCAGAGTGAAAAAAGGGAGAGGCCGAGCCATTAATGAGAATGCTGAAAGTAGGAGAGGTTATGCAGGCCATGATCCAAGAAATGTAGGCATGAGGGAAACCCAGGTGTATTAGGATCATCTTGATATAGAGCCAGCTGACCCGGTCGAAAGCCTTAAAAAGGTCAATCTTGAGAAGGATGGCTTTTAGATGCTTGGACCAAATGGAGTGAATAGCTTCTTGGGCCAGATCAATAGCTTCATGGATCTGCCTAGATTCAAGGAAAGCAAATTGTTGAGGGGCAATGGATCTGGAGAGGATAGGTCTAAGACGATTTGCAATAGTTTTGGCGATGATTTTGTAGAGGCAGTTGCACAGGGATATAGGCCTGTAATCATCGAAAGATTCAGGAGTGTCAGATTTAGGGATGAGAGCAATGAAGGTAGAATTGATAGCATGGTAGATGGATCCCGTAGTCATGCTCTCCTCGATCACGCCTAGAAGATCCTGTCCCAGAACATCGAAGAAGGCTAAATAGAATTCGATAGTCCAACCATCTGGGCTAGGGCTCTTATCCTTTTTGAACCACTTCAGTACACCTTCTAGCTCCTCTGCCGACACCGGACTATTTAGTTCCTCCACATCATCTTCCTCCATGAATCTCGGAAAGTGGTTTGCCACATTGATGATATCAGGCAGATTGACCTCTCGGGGGCACTTGTATAACTCCCTGAAATGGGAGGTTCCCAGATGAGCGAGCTTGTTAAAAGTATCTGCGATTTGACCGTCAAGTGTAGGGAGCTTCCAGATGGTGTTTGATACTTTTCTGCTCTTGGAAAAATTGTGGAAGAATTTCGTGTTTGCATCCCCTGCTTGTATCCATAACGCCCTACTCCTCAGTCTTGCGGACTCCTCTCTCTCTTTGAGTATCTTTTCTTTTTGATTCTCCAATTTGATAAGCCTGCATTTATCTGTTGCTATTATGAACCCCAACCCCCTTTCGTCAGTAAGAGAGCATATCTCATCTTCAATATGAGAAAGTTGGGCAATGTCACGGGCCTATTTCTCCTTTGCCCAAACAATAGATATGTGTTTAATATCAAAGAGATTCTTGCATAACCCTTTAGCCAGAGATTCTGTATTTTCGATAGGATGAGAAGACCAGTAGTCGGTAAGCATCTTGACGTATGATGGATCCTTCAGCCAGGTATGATTAAATTTGAAGGGTGCCTTGGGCTTCTTGAAAGGACCCTGAATCTCCAAGTAGATTGGAGTATGATCCGACCAACCCCCCGTGCCAACCCATTGTTTGTAGTGATGTAGTCGATGAAGGAGAGTTTCCTTCATGAGGAATCTGTCAAGTCTACGAGCAAGAGCTGCATCCCCTACCCTCCTGTTCCTCCATGTGGGGAGAACTTTCTGCATGGGAATATCCATAAAATTTGATTGGGCTAGCAGGTTGGTCATGTAATCTGTAATGGGATCGATTTGAGCTGCAAAACCCCAAGATTCCCTGAACCCCAAAGAGAAATTTAGGTCTCCCCCGATGACAACCTGATCTTCATTCATAATGGTAAGATTGAGTAGATGTTGCCAAAACAATTCCCTCTGGGAGCAGGGAGCATAAACATTGACAATGCGGAGGTTCATACCAAGATCCGCCGAGTATATGTCATGCCCCAGAAAACCCGATCCTCCCCAAGTCGAGTCCACCTTGATAGATTGAGGGTTGATACCAATGGCCAGTCCTCCAGATCGGCCCACGACATCAATGGCAGAGTAGGTCCAGCCAGGGGTGATGGCATGCATGGCTCGAGTAATTTGATCCGCAGAACAGAGGGTCTCTTGGAGCATGATAATATCGATAGGCTCCGTTTTGATGAGCCGCTTCATGGCTAGTTTCTTGGAGGAACTAGCCAATCCTCTGCAACTGAATGAAAGGCACTTCATGGGGGAACACCTCTCGGGGTGTGGCCTGCTCTAAGGACCCCGTCAATGGTAGATTGTCTGCCGGATACAACCTTTGCCCCGGCTTGTTTGATAGCCTTTGAGAGATGGGATTTTCTGCCTCTGGAGTTGATGGTTCCACCTTCTGGGGCAGCAATGCCCAGGCCCAAATGACAAATGGGAGGCTCATTGGCTAGAGATCTGGAATGGAGGAAATATGGATGAGGAGGGGAGTGATCCCGAGGGGGCAGGGAGGGACCAGTCGAGGGGGAGGAGGTGGAAATGATGGGGTTAGTGTTGCTAATTAGGGGGGAGGATGATAACGTACAGTGTGCCATTGAGGTCTGTGAGGTGGATCCACAAACATTAATATCAACAAAAGTAGAATGCAAAGGGGGGGAAGGGGCATTCGAGACCATACTAGCTTCTGTTGCTGAACGAGCCCTGGTCCTTGGAGGTGAGGGTTACCGAAGTCCCGGATCGATAGCAGGAGAGGTGGTCGCTGTGGGCAGTCCCGAAGAGGTAGGTCGAGAGGTGATAGGAGATGCCATTCTGGTGGAGACCGGAGTGACCCTCGGAGATTCTTCCGCTTTCTTGTTGAGTGAACATTCCTTCGCGAGGTGTCCCACTTTGTGACATCGTCTACAGCGGAAGGGGACTCCTTCATAGTCAAGGATCTGTACTCTGATACATCTACCCCACTATAGAGTGATCTGTTCCTCAAGTCCATCTCGAGTGTCTAGATGGACCAATATCCGCGCTAGGGTTCAGTTCCCGGATTCAATGTACGTGCGGTCGTAATCCAGGTAGGTCCCCAGTGTATTCCCAATCCTAATGAAAACTTCTTCAGCCCAAAATGGCAGTGGGAGACCTGGTAGATGCACCCAAATCAGACCGGCTCCAATCTGTTCACGTTCCGGGTCAAAAAGAGGACTCCATCTCCTGAGGAGGACTGAGGCCATTTCAATAGGCCAATATCTTCCCAAAACCAGATTTGTGTGACTTTCCTTGGAGAAATGAAGGGAGAACCATCCTCTGGGGAGGACATGGACCGCAGGTAAGTCGAATAAAACCCCGCCCCAGATCTCCTTTACCCATTGATTGAGTCATTTTACAGAGTATGTCCTTCCCCTGACATGCCCTACCAGAACAGTATTTGCAATGTCCATAAGGTCGCCGAGAGGTTTCGATTCGTCGAACTTGATGGTAATGTCCTTCATTGTTGCCTTCATGCACTTGATCTTCTTTTTGCAGGTCCGGGGAGCTGACAGATGGTCGACCAGGGGGTTGGTAATACCTTCCGAGGAAGGAGGCTTCGCGTGCTTGAACCTGACAACCGGGGTTTCAAAACATCCTGAGGGTCGGACGCCCGAAGATGAGGGATGTGATGCAGGGGGAGCCGCAGGGGGGGAGATGGAACCGAAAGGAGGGGATGGGCGAGCAGATCAAAAGAAGGCGAAGGCGGCGTATGAGTGGCTAGAAAATGTAGAGAGCCCGGCGAGAGTGGGGGAACCTCAAACTGCGGTGACTCGATAGGGATAGTAGCATCAATTGGCAGGGATGAGCAGTGAACGACCAGCGAGTCAAATGGAGGGTGCTGCTGCAGATCTGGCTGAGAAAATGGTGAGAGAGATGTAAACCTAGGGTTTTCGAAAATGGCTTTTCTGGGTGATGGGTCTTCCGAGTAGTCCACCGCCTCCTGCTCCATATAGTCAGCCATAACTGTCTCCTGGGCGGCGACCGAAAGTGACGGGTGTAGATTCCTATGGAGGAGCTGTAGCAGTATAGCTCCAGTACCGAAACCGTAGCGGTGAAAGAACGGTGCACAAAACCGCAGTCTAAACCCTAGCCGCGTCGATCCTACAGTCATCCTGAGGTGTCCTTACCCGAGACCCTTATGCCATCTAGATTAGATTCCTAAGACTTATTGATGGGTAATTAATATTCACTAATAATTTTACAGTCTCATCTCTTTCAACCACATGTACTCCAAAATTAATTTTCCAAACCTCTTTATTTACAAAAAAAACATTATAATTATAGATTTATAATCAGTCATTATCAGTAATGAACAATTGATAATTGAATTCTTCACATTTCTTTAAGACTTAAAATATTCAAAAATAAAAAACACATATATACAATATTTACTTTAAACCCCCAAGTCAGGGGATATCACAAAGAAAAACTTTACCTAGGATTAAGGGGCCCTTCCCAACTTGACTAACGCTGCCAAGAATAATCAAATTAGGCTGAAGTAATGCACCATTTTTTGTGAACAAGCAACATACATTAAAAAAATATCATCTCTATTTATAAGAAAACAACAAACATGCTTACCACCAAAAATTAATCTCCTATCTACAACCTATTTCCCAATCATAATACAAAATGAATGATCAACCCCATTGCTCTATGCTACATTTGAATATTTGTACAAGAGGAGGAGCATTGGGGTGGATAAGAACCAATCCCTTGATCTCAGATTTATTTTTCCGTCAAATAGAAATAAGTTAGCAAATGATAATATCCAAGACAAATTGGGTCATTTTCTCCCCAAAATACAAATACAATTCAAAAAATCATTTCCATACTTTGAAAATAGGTAAGATTTGTTCTTATTGCTGATTAGACAATTGATCTGGCATTTTCCTCAAATATGGGTGAATCTCTGTATTTTAGAAAGCATCTTGTGAGTTACTCAATTTTTCATACTAGGAACAAAACCCGTGTTCCATAATTTTCATATTTTGCCTCATTTCCTTGAAAATCATGTCTTCATTTGATTATCTGGAAAATTTTAACTGTAATTCTATTTTAGAGCTAGAGACTCACAGGTGTAACCTGGGCGTGTTATGAACATCATAGAATTATATTGACATCTCCAATTTCAAAACCTATAAGGTTGAATTACTTTTAGAGCTACACAGATATTCCAACCTTGGAGGTTGGTTACATGACTACATGTGAGATACAGGAACAAGGATAAGTAATTCATCTTTAGCAAAATTAACTTAGAACTCATTTAATCCATTAGAGACTTAGGAATTGATAAAAATAATCAACTTTTACCTCAAAATAGGTGTCAAAAGGTTTTGGGTTCAAAGGGGTGGTAAATCATAATAACATAGGAAATATATGGTTATGAGTGTAAGATGTCAGGGATAAAACGTCAAATTAGGCATTGAAAAATTAGCAATATGTGAGCCCAACATTTGGAAGAAAGTTTAGATTGAAAGGATGTGAGGTAGGTTTACATTCATACATGTGAAATTTGATGAAGAAAATCACATGCATACTTAGGTTGGAAAAGAAAAATACCTTCTCAGGTTTGTAAAATTTGGAGGTCAAGAAAATCATGTAAGTTTCATAGGTTTTTCAGTTCAAAATTATTCCTAAGGTTGGATTTCACATGGGTTTGAGGTTTGGGGTTGCCGTTAAGGAGTATGAGGTCCTCAACATGAAGTACAACTATGATAAATTGTTCACTTACTCATTTGGTATAGACATTAGTGTTAGAGTGGCATCTAGAAAAGCCAAAGTGAAGAAGCAACTAGTTTATTTTTCCATATCATGTTCAAGGATCTTTCTTGAGGCCATCGAGTGATTTCTTAAGGAAAGATACAATATTAGAGCCCTTTTGAACAATTCCAAGAGGTTGTTCGATATAAATTTCTTCTTAAAGATCTTCATGAAAGAGGGTGAATTTTACATCCATTTGATGGACCTTCTATGAATATGATGCTATTAAGAGAAAAGATAAGGTAGATTGAATTCAATTAAAAATCAGGGAAAAGGTTTCATTGTAATTTATAAATGTTAACTAGGAAAGGTTATATTTTTAAAATCCTTAGGGAGAGAGTGATAACCATGTAATTTGCAATTAATGACTTCTCCCCAAAAAGAGGATTTAATTTCTTAGGTTAAAGTATATAATTAGCCATTTATTTTAAGGTGTGATTCTTTCTCTCCAACACTATTTTATTTTGATCTATATGGAACAATGTGATGCATTTGGATAACTTTTCACTGCAGTAAGTATTAAACTCTATCTTTACATATTCATCCCCATTATTTTTTTTCTAGATTTTGAAGTTGATGTTTAGATTGTTTTTTCACAAGGGCATTAGAGGCCAAAACATATGAAGAAATTTGATATTAATTTTTGGGAAGTAAAACCATGTGCCTTTGGATAGGTTAGCAATGAAGGTTAAGAAATATTTCAACCTAAAGAAAAAATTTGAAGTAATGGACCACACAAATCACTATGCACATGTTCTAAGGGAATGAATGCATGCTTGTCAAAATTGACCTAATGATTCTTGTCTAGAATAAAACATGAAAAAACACAATCCCCACAATAAATGAGAGGAAGACCAATGGCCATCTTACGCTTACATAGTTTTTATTATGAGTGGTAGTTTAGGTGGCCCAACTGCTCATACCAAACTTAACTTATGTCATACCTATGAGCAATAAAGTCTAAATGAAGAGAAGATGACTCACAATTGTAAACCTTATACTATATGGTAATATCATCAACTATCGCTGATGCTAATTTGAACGTGGCCTCAACCTTATGTAGCTATTCACTAGCTTAGAAAGTTATGTAAAATGTACTCTAACATGTTTATGCATGAATGAAAAATTTACCTAGTAGGTCCCATAGAGGTTTTGGATTTTATTTGAAACACATCTTACTTAGGTTGGAGGGAGGTCACACTATTTTTTGTAATCCGAGCATTGATATATACATTGATGATTAATTAAGTTTTTACTACAACTTGGTGAGGTGAAAACTCCATGAGAGTGATTTGATAGGTAGAAATAATTTTGTAGAAGAGACTAAGAACACATAGTACATCATTAAAGTGACATTGAATAATTGAACCATTCTTGATCCTATCACCTAGATATTTATGATAACCTACAAATATTTGTTTGGTGTTACATTCATTAAGAGGATAATAAATGTCTTGATCCTTCACCATATGAAAAGAAGCTCTTGAATCAAGAATCCACTCATTTGAAGAACTAGAATTTGATGCTTTTAAATAAATAATAAAGTGGAAAGAGCATGCACTTTTTGAGGATGAGAAGAAGAGTTATCCAACTAGAGGTTGTTCTTCCTTATGGATGCTTTGATGGATTCCATATTCGTGAAGCAACATAATCTTGATGATTATCTAGTTCACAAAAATTACAATGTTTGTATGCCTTATTTCCTTTTGGATTAGCTCCATTATTAGTAGTAGGAGTAGGAGAGGGTTGAACGGTTTTGGTACCCTTGTTTTATTTTTTGTTGTGAGGATATTTCTTATTAGTATGTTTTGGGCCATTTTTCTATTGTGCCACTAAGGCCTTGTTAGAGGCACTTACAGTGCTTATCAACTAAATTTGCATGATTTTATCTTTCTCTGAAATGAGAGAATCATAGAATGTTTCAAAAGAGGGCATTATATAAACTTTACCTTGAATAACAAAGGAAAGGTGGATACAAAAACAAAAAAAAGCTTGTTCAAGTTTAGAAAGAATAACAAAACTTAGCTAAGCATCATTTGTCTTGATTTGTCAATCTACAAGTAAGAATCTAAGTGTCTTGAACTTTTAAAGTAAAGAGTCAATGCAACTAAAGTCATTATGATTCAAGGAAATAAATTGTTTTTTGAGCTGGTGAGCTCAAATTTGGTTATGTTTTTCCAAAATAGTTTCCAACATTTTCCTGGCTTGGTGAGGAGTTTCATTCCATTAAAGATGACACTTCAATTTTATTAAGATTAGAATTACAATGAGTTTACATGTTGAGTCATTTTAGTTGTCTCATTTGGCTCTCATCAATGTATCCTTGGAAAAAATTATGTTCCCAAAGTGACTTGATAAAGTCCCTTACTTCTCAATAAATCCTCCATTCTAGGTTTCCAAGAAAAATAATTGGTATTAGCAAGAAAAATTTCACTTGAATTATTTATATTTCAATACAAAATATTATGATTCTAAAACCAAAATTCATTTCTCATATAAAAAGGGATTGAAAAAATACACTTGAAATAAGCAATACCAAAATAGTGCTTGTATATACATTATGCCTCTCGGAATTTCATGAAATGAGGATCAGAGGGAGGTTTTTATATAAATCTTACTACAAGATGATGAAAACATTAAAATTTGTAGCAATGGAACACACCAAATGTGTAGAGTACCAAAAATTTATCATAAACAAAAATAATTGCACTCCAATCATAGTTTAGAAAACAAAGTTATTCCTATTGAAAATCACTGTTAAATTCAAAATTTCTAATGGAGGAGGGTCAACAAAAGTGACATGTGGTAGGCTTTGAAAGTGGCCATGTGGAAGGTACTTGTAACATTACCTTGACAAAATGTTAACATAACATTATGGCTTGGTAGTGTGATGCCGATGTCTCCATTTTCATGCAAGGTAAGGTGGCTATTTTGATTTCCATGAAAGGTGAGGTGGCTTTCTTTATTTCTTTGCATAGTGAGGTGTATTTCTTGTTTTGTTTGTACTTCCAAGTGAAATCTTTGATTTTCATACAATGTACAATCAATGACCTATGTTACAATTTGGCGAGCGGGCTCTATTTAAGGAACAATTTATAGTTTAAAGGGATGTATCTTACTTTCTACCATTTTTTTTGAAAATATATGTTCCACTTTTTTTATATTAAAACTCCCATTAAAAGAGGCCACATGGCTATGACTTTGGTGTTTATTCAAATGAGAGTAAATGCATTAAAAAATAGTAAACCAAGTTAACGAAGTAAACCAAGAATATTGTAGCTAAAATACTTAGACAAATGAGTTAATTTGACCATTTTTTTATTTACCAGAGATAAAGTAGTGTATATTGGAAAAATGGGAGCTGTTTTAAACAAAAAGAATGGCTACCATAGCTAAAAACAATGCTCAAGAGGGTAGCTCAACAACGAGAGAATTTCTTCATAGGTGTTTTCAAACCATGTGTAAAAAATATGGTACATTCACATACATAAAACACCTTAAGACAAACACTGACCCACATAGATCAAAGATTAGTTCACTGATGTTTACATGGAAAAAACCCTCAAACAGGGAAAAAATATGCAACCCTATCCAATGTGGTCATTTGAAGCAATTTATTAATTAAAAAAATTAGTTTACATGAATATCCTGAACAAATTATCATCTACAAATGAAACTCCATTCTCTTAAAATCTAGATCATGGACCAATTATTTGTTAAGTCCAATTTTAAGTGTTGTTAATAGCAAGGAGGTGTTTGAACCATTAGATAAATTCAAGTGTAGGACCTTGTTTTGATGGTAAAATTAGTAAAGTACAAAGGCACACTAGAGAAACACGATAAAAAAAACTATGTAATATAATATTGCATTATAACAATTTGACCTTAACTAACTCTTGGTGTCTAAATATGCTAAAAGCCCTTGTATAATCTAAAGCTATTACTTTAAGCACTTGTTAACCACTTTTTCTAAGGGTGATGTGCAATGGTCATATTAAAAATGATCCCTAATTTGATTTTTTTTTCCAAAAGTGGTTAACAAAATTGGGATTTCTATTATTAATGATGCAATGGGGAAGTCCATGAAGCTTATGTACATTCTTAAAACATAAATTAGTAACCCTAGAAGCTATAAAATTGGTATTCAAGGGACTAGGATGAACATATTTGGTTAAACAATTGTTAGCCCCAAAAATAATATCCTTACCTTTTGAGAGTGCCAATCTTGCGATAAATTCAATAGATGCCTCTCTCAACCTCTAGTCAGGATTGGAATTAGGTGGGGAAGACCAATGTAAGGAACATTTTCTTCCTTATTGTGTTGTAAATGTCACATTTGAAAACATACTATTTAATATAGAGTTCACTTTCGACTAGTGAAAGTTGGAGAAGAGATTCATTGAAGTTTTGTGGAAACCCACACAAACAATAAAATGAGATGCAAGCCCCATGTTAAAGAGCATTGTTTTCTAAGTCCTAAATTATATTTTCCCATATATATATATATATATATATATATATATTCATATATATTCTCTAGAATGGGACAATATAATCTGGGATTTAGAAAAGCTAGTTTGGGTAGGATCCTTAAAACAACATGGAAGAACCAAAACAAAAAATCATCCATATTCCATGTTAAACAAGTTAAATTTTGGAGTCTTTGACCTTACTGAATTCTAGTGGTAGATAGATTTCCATTGATGGTTCATTTTTTTCAATTGGAGTCATTGCATGAAATTTATTCTCTTAATAAGATAAACATTAAATTATTCCATATATGTCCAACTAGAAACCATGTTAGTGCACTGTGGTTCACCCATGTGGAATGACTAACATATGGAGATCCATTAGAGTCATCTAGAAGCATTAGGGAATGAAAAACCTATCCCTAATGACTAGGAAAAAATGTTAAAATCATTGTGATGCAAACAAATTTTTGGATTCATCACATTCATTGTTTTTACTATCGACCTTTCGAACAAACAACTATGGTTCATCTTTAGGATGAAAAAAATATGAAAGATTGAACTACCTAGGTTATTAATAAATAGATAAAGGATGTGAGAATAATAACTGACAATAAACTTAAATTTACAAAATTCATTATTAATCGAGATGATGGATGGACCATTAGAGAGAATTAGATTCCCACCTTAACATCCAAATATATCTGTTCCAAACCTCCTCCCCCCACCCATGAAGAATCCTGAATTTGTCACATCATCTATCACTTTATATATTTTCTTAACTTGACACATAATTTTATTAATATATAACCCCTTTGCAACAAACTCATAATTAATAACATTATTATCTATTAATCAACAATATTTTTCTTTTTTACATATATAGATTTGTTTGATTCCCGTTATCCTTTTATTATCTTTTGAATATTTATTAATATCATATAATCTGATACAAATATTATAATCCTCACATTCCTTATTAATGTAATTACATATCTTACATTCCTATTATCTCAATATTACCACTTAAATTATTAATTAAATCATAAAAAAATTAACTCATATGCTTTTGACTTTAATCTCCTAAAAATTCCTAAATTCTAATTAATAATGAATTTTTTTAATTTAGGGTTATTGTCGGCTATTATTCTCACATCCTTTATCCACTTATTAATAACTTGGGTAATTTAGTGTTTCATATCTTTTTCATCTTGAAGATGAACCATAGTTTCTGGTTCGAAATGTCGATAGTAAAAGTAATGAATGCGATGAGTCGAGAAATTTGTTTACAACACAATGAAAATGGTCGCAGAAATTAAAATCTAAAATGTTAAAATCATATATGAAATAAGGGAAAATGGTTCAACTCCTATTGTAGCGATTATATTTTCCATAATAGATAAACTACTAAAAGTAGAGAGATAACATAGTAGAATAGTAAGAGAATTATGTATGGGACTATAGCAGACCATAGGTTCTAATAGCTCCACAATGAACTTAATCTTTGTATTTTTCATTGTACTATTGTTTGATTAAGAAAGACATAATCCTTCAATTTGTTGTGAGTTTACCACATTAGATTTCTGGAGGTAAATATTGTGTTTATGGTGTTTTATTGTGTGTCTTTACCATGATAGTTCTTGTTTCTTAGTAGTTAAAGAATGTGCATGGTGTGTTTATTTTGTTGTTAGTTCACTAAAATTACAAAAAGAATAGTCACAATGCTAAAAATAGGTTTGTTTTAGTATTTGTAAATTAATATTTCTTTTGGAAAACTAACCATTGTAATATCCAAGTGGTTTATAGATCATATTAGTATAAAATATATTTTATTTGGATGTTTCATTGGTTTGTGTGCAATATGTGCTTATCTCCAAAATTCTAAATTTGAGGATGAGTTGCACCCTATAGAACTGCATATTGACACAAGAAGGGTAAGGAAGTAGTCAAAAGCCTTAGATATGGAAGACGGAAATATGAAAATACCCAGATGATGTTGATCAATATTTATGAGGATGTAATTTCAAGTAGTTTACATTTCCAGGAGCACAACCTTACTCATGGCTACTCTTGGGAAAAGGACTGGACTGATATTGAGATGGTTTGATTCTCATGAAAAACTAGAAGTTACAATGAGGAGTCGAAGGAATATAAGAAAAAATGAAGATCTAAGAAGGGAATCTAGAATCAAATCTTCTTAAAACTTGTTTAAATCAGAAGCAAAGGTCAATATTGGGCCCCATGAAGGTGTGGTAGACACAATTATGTTGAATCATTTATTGCAATAGTTATAAGTTTATTTCAATGTCCATAATGGAAGGGGGAGGCATATCTATATATTTTACTTGAATTAAGCTAAAAAGTCATGTAAAAATTTGGTGGGAAAGTTACATGAATGTCCTTAGGTTGGTGGGAGACCCACTAATAACTGAGTGGTAGCTATAAAGAAGCCTCCTCAAGTCGTAGTTTTACCCTATTGGGTATGAATAAGGTTAGAGAACTTAGTAACACTACTTTCGACAAAGAAAGAACATAATGTAAAAGAGTACACTAGAATTATAGAAGAAATCAATTTAGTTGGAGATTTATCCCAAGAAGTTAGACATGGTCATCAAGTGCCTACATGTTCTTCATAGTTACACAAGAAGGCAAGTTATGCTATTAAATATAGTGATACTATGAGGCCTATGTGAAAACCCAATACATTAAATTAGACAAGGAAAACATGTAGCTAAGGGTTCAAAGGGCTTATGCCAACACGTAGCTTCTATCGAGGTAGAAGGATTTAATATAAGAGTAGTTTGCCACTCCACATGTGTGGAAGGACTCTAGTGACCATTGTGACTATTACAATAATTATGAGCACACTAGATCCAAATGTTTACATCCAATGTTGAAACTAAATAAATCGAATAAGTACAATAAAAATAATATTCTACGTGTGGATTTAGGGAAGGAGATGATATAAAGTAGTTGGTACATAGATGTGAAAGTTATCTACATGATAAAGTAGGAGGAGGTGAATTTGAGTAGCCTCCATCACAAAGAGGAGAAGGAGACGACATCACCACTCCATATCAATATTTATATCAATAAGTGGATGCTCTAATCAATTCAAGTTCACAGATGAAACTCATTATAGAGGACTTGATAAGTGAGCTTGGTTATGTATGCATCACTACCATCATCCAGACCCTTTAGGATGGGTGAATAAGGATATGGATTTAAAATTTATAAATCAATGTAAGATTATATTTTACTAATTCAAATTTTATTAATGAAATATAAGTTGAGGTAATACCTCTTGACGCCCATGAAGTATTGTCTGGTTGTCTCTACATGTATATGAGGGATGCCATCTTCATGAGAAGGGAAAACTAATATTTCTTCGTTAAGGATTGATAAATGTTTTATCATAAATGCACATAAGGGGAAGTATAATATCTTTTTGGTGAGTGTCAACCAAGCTAATGTTGATCTAAAGATGATCTGAGGTTGTCATTGATGTCAACCCAAGCAGAACCAGGGGCTACCCTAATCTTGAAAGGGAATTTTGACTTGACTACTTACTCTATTTTGAGTCAAGGATCTTCTAGATGGATTCTACTCGTTGAGATGTTCTCATTGATATATGGCATGGCAGGTAATTCTTCACGGTTTGAGAGATATTCATGTTTGAAGTTAGTAACCCCATTTAGTGGGCTAAACCCTATGTGGTTGTGGCATGGCACTCATAATTGGTTTTGGTCTTTGAATAGTCAATAATTAATCATTTTTTAAGCTCCTAAAATCCCTCCAACATTCTCTATAGAAGCCCCTCTCAACTCTATAAAAGGAAATCTCATATATCCTCCAAATGAAGTGATCGTGGCATTTTCGATATAAATTCATTTCTGCAAAGTCTTAGATTCTAAAATGAAAACACATTTGATTTGAAAGCTTAATGAACATCGCGACTGAATTTAAGATCTTGGTTTGATATATTTTCGGAGATATGATCTGTGGAAGTTAGGGTTTTTGCAAGCTCCCGAATTTCATCTCAAAGAAGTGACCTTGGGAAAATCGTCATAACTCTCTCTTTGAGAAGAGGATGGGAATTCTGTAAAAATTGAAGGATAGTGCACGGACTTTAGTTTTCTTTGTATCAATTTCAGAGCCAAAAGAGGAAACAATGATACGTGGCATGGCGTACAAGTTCGCTTTACTGAACTAGTCCATAATTAGGTCATTGTGAGAGATTGGGCATAACTTTGCCTTGCAGAGTCCAAATCAAGTCAGACCTGTGGCATTGGAAATAAGACTGAGAGAGATACTATAGGACCAAAGATCAGATATTGGTGATCTGAAATAACAGAGATGCATCAGATTAAATATCATGCTCCTCGAAGGCGAGAAAAACTAGATCAAGTGCTATCAAGGGGTGCAAAGGACCAGACTTTCTAGGGCAGCAAAGAGCAAGGTAAAGCAAAATTATGTAGCAGAGGTAAGCTACAGGTAAGTATCTTCTGCATATGCATGTTCATTTCTTAATTTCATTAGGTTCTTTGTATTCTAATCTGTTGTTTTTGTTTAGCACTGACATATGCTCTACAAGATGAGGTAAGTTTTGTTATTATCATGTCATCGGTATTTCCTTGAAGACTTTTTGCAGGTATTACATATTAATCAAGATAAGACTCAATGCATAATATAATGTTCTCAAGGGTGATAAAGGTAGCATGAAAAGGGAAACAATCAAGGTGTAGAGTAGCAACAAAAAGTTCACCATATGAAGTCTTCAAGTGGGAAGCATTGCATACAATCATTGTAAAAGTATCATTGTACATAGTCATTGTAAAAGCATCATTGTAAAATTTGTGCAAGTGTCTACCTACCAAGAGTTTAAGAGGAAGTTTTGGGAGGTCTAGGATCATCATTAGGTGGTTGTGTCATAGTTGGGGTTATGGTCTAGTGTGTCTTCTTCTTCTACGTCATTCTATATCATTACAAAGAGGACCATTTTCCCTGGTACGGGAGTCCATTCTTATTTTATTCTTCTATAGGGTGGTAGGGTGGTGCTAGGCTGGTGCATGAAGTCACCAACAGGTTCAAGCTTGTGAAAACTTCAAGGTGGTAGGGTGGTGCATGAAGTCACCAACAAGTTCAAGCTTGTGAAAACTTCAGGTGGTAGGGTGGTGCATGAAGTCACCAACAGGTTCAAGCCTGTAAAAACTTTAGGGTGGTAGGGTGGTGCTTGAATTCACCAACAGGTTCAAGCCTGTGAAAACATCAGGGTGGTAGGGTGGTGCTAGGGTGAGTTGTAGCTCATCGGGTGTTGGGGAATCTGTTCAGTTGACTATTGAAGAATCTCGGGCGTTGGAGCATCCATCCAGTGGGAGTTGGAGAAGAATGCTTTTATAGAATTATAGGGAGTTTTTGCTTTCATTTCAGTTGGGGCTGAAGATTAAAGAATTTATTAGAAAAGTATTTGGTGGTTTTTGAACCGGAGGGGGTTTTCCACCTAAAATCTTTGTGCCTCCTATGTTCTTTTATTTACTATTATTACTGCATAAACATTAATAATAATTGAAGATTAACTAATGCCCTGAAAATATTTAAAAGTGATAATTGCTAAGGAATACTAATTCGCCCCCCCTCTCAGTATTTTCCAATAGTTAAGACATTGATAAACTAAATAGAGAAGTTTATACTTATGTTATCGAGACAGAATTAGAAATACACTAAATCATTTGGTGTGAAGAAATCCTTGGAAGGATGTATGATTGCAAAGAAGTCTGATTTAAAACAAATGTTCTAGGCATACAAGGAAGTCTTTTAGGAGCCAAAATTCGATAGGTAACAATACTATAAACCAAATTAGTAGATAAGTATTGAAAATCATTAAGTTCTAGGTTGTAGAAGTGGAAATTTGGTGTCTCCTAGCTCAAAGAAATTTTTCATTGAGGTATGGATTCATTCTATTGGATTATGTATTAGCAATGATGGTTTCTAATTTTCACACTAAGATTGAATGTGAAGGCTATGCTTCCGAAAAAGTAACAATGAAATTATTCCGTTTAGGTCAAAGATGAAACCATGTCAATTCACCATGATTCATCCATGTGGAATCAATAGCATATGAAAATCTATTAGTGACTTCTACAAACAACATATAATTGTAAACCTCAACTCCAATAACCAATAAATGGTGTTAAAACCCTAGCTAAAAGGAGGAGAAAAGGGTTCAACTCTTATTGTAGAAATTTTATGTTCCATAGTAGAGTCCTTCCAAGTGGAGTAGAGTAAGACAATTTTGTAAGAAAATGCAGAATACCGTGGTATTTCATAACTCCACAATGAGTTAGATGATATCTATATTTTTTTAGTAAAAAAGGCATATAGTCCTTCATTCTCACATTATGTTTCCTCGGGAAAATGTTGTGTTTATGGTGTTCTGTGATGTTTATTTATTGTTTTAGTTACACTAAATTTATTAGTAGTTAAATAATTTGTTTGATATGCTTATGCTTTTATTATATTAGCAAGAATATGAAAAAAAAAAAAAAAAATCATTCAAGCATAGGTTCATTGTATAGATGTAATTTAAACTTTATTTTGGTGAGATTACCATTAGAATATCTAAGGTGGTTTATAGATCAATTGTTCAATAATAAAAAAACTAGGTTGGGAATAAATATGATTTTTGAAAAGGATGAAACCATTATTTTATAGTTCTATGTGTCCCTATTTTCCATTAGTAATATATAACTAAATCCAAACTTTAGGAGGATCCACAATGTAAGCTATGAGGAACTCTTACACCCAAGCATGCTAGTTAACAAAGATGGAGTTGAATGTGGGTGATTTATTCCACTAATATAAGGCATTTGCAATAACATTTTCCTTTCCATGCTTATAGATGATTTTGAAGTCATAGGAGTGGAGGTGGGAAATCAACTTTTGTTACTCCACTATTATAATACCATGTACTAATAATTTCTTCATGTTGAGATGATCACCTTTAATAAGGAACTAATTCCTTATGATGAATTGATTCTACTTGTCGACTACATGAAGTATATCCAACATTTATTTGTTGTATGTATACTTGTGCCTTTATTTACGATTCAAATTTTAAGAGGAAATAAGTTGATTGTCTTGTAAGAGTGATACACCAAGCCCCAACACACAATAATTACACTCAATGGTGAAAAGAAAGGTGAAATCAAGAGTAATAAGATCTAGTACTGAAGAAAGGATCACCTTCACACTCTCTAAATATTATTGCACTTAAGTAAATCGAAGCCATATTTTTTTACTAAATTATAAAAGGATGAATAACTATAAATGATCCAGGTTATCTTTTGTTTATAGATGCATGAAAACAATTACGTAAGCAGTTTGTAGCTTAACCAAAGAGAAACTTAAATATGCACATGTGAGAAGAAGAAGAAGAAACACATAAGCATGACAAGAAGACAAGAATCTTGATAATGGAGTTCATCCCTCTTGGACTACATCTCTGGACCCTGCTCGATCAATGGGGAGGCCTTCCTTCATTAAAAATATGGCATCAAAAAGCTACATTCATCAATTTACAAAATTGAGCATTATACCTCCATGTTGAAAAGTGCCCGAAAATTGGAGAGCTCTGCTGCAAAAACTGACACTGCCAATGGATTCCCGTCGCCGAGAGGTGAAAAATCCATATAAAACTTGTCCAATTCTAAGATTGGACCAAAATCACCCTCTTGTAAAAATTCTTCTCAGGCAAGGTTCCACTAGTGTTTCTCGGTGCTCAAGGTTCCACCACCTTGTCTCGAAATTTGTGTTGTTGATCTCCTCCTTGGCAAAATGATAAAAAATCAGTTTTTATAAAAATTTTGGGCAGATTAATTTATAATATGGTTATGGGTTGTTTTTTCAGACCCATTTAATCCATCCCTATCCCAATATACCATATACATAAATATTTTATGACCATTGTGGCGGGTGGGCCCGTACCTCACAGGACCACACCCATCCCCTCCAACCTACACGCAATAAATGGGTGGTCGTTTGATTTATGGTGGGCAATTCAAGGTTTAATATAGGTACGCATGGGTGGTGGGACCACATACGTGGTTGCCTTACCCAAGCCCCCACGACGGTCAATGTTCATACATGGGTCATATCATAACCATCACTTAATACGACATGCGTTGGTTTTTTTCAATTGCAACGGCCCATTAATCCATCCCAACAGCTCCACGTGTTATGGTTTCAGCCACACTCAACAGTTTTGGATCCACGTTTTTTTTTGGGTGGATAATATATGTTAAGGTTTTTGTAACCATACTTCCCCCACCATATAACTAACCATGATATGATGCCACATATTTTTTTATACGTTGGTTTTGATTTGTTTTGGGTTTTTGTTTTATATGGTATTTACATAACCATTTCATGACCTCCACATATTTGGTTATAACCATATTGTTATATGGTTTATATATATATATATATATATATATATATATATATATATATATTTTGGAATTTGACTTTTTATGTATAGTTATTTTAATAACTATAAACAAAATTTGTTATATAGTTTTTTTTTAATAACCCAAAAATAATGATTTTTTTGTTCTTTTGTGCAGGTCTAGGAGGCCACTGGAGGAATCCCAAGTGTCAAGTTTCCATGTGGGTCCCACGTGTTGACTGGGATGCCATGTGGCGCCTTGTGGGCCCCATTTTTCCTTTGGCATACCAATCTTTGAGGGGCTCTATCTTTTGCATATGAGCTCAGACTGACGAACCGTTCATGCCATCGTGATTAGGAAGACGAGCCCTTTAAACTAATGCCATCAACTACTCCTTTCTGCCATTTTGAATTTCGAGCCTTTATCCATCCCCTTGGTGTCTCAAGATCCTCCTGGATCAATCCTCCCCACTGAGGAGCTTTCGGTCCTCCAAAAGCATTAGCACAATATCAAATCCACACTGTCAATCTCCTGCACGAGAAACTGGTACATTCTTGCAATCATGCACACATGACTCAACAACCCCTCCTTGCCAAGAGTTCATAGCACATACTCATTGGCCAAGGATTAAATAAAAAGTAATTAATGCCTCAAATACTAATAAGGAAAGGCCAAAATATCATCATTGCGTCTTGAAGTGATGGGAAACACACCATATTTGTTTTTAACGTTGCAACGTATGATTTACAATGGTGGCCATAACAAGCTACTACTCCTAAAAAAACCATCTTAACAAAGTAGACCATCGTGACTGGTGTGGATTCATCTGTTGGACATGTTCATCTTTCGGCTCCTCTAGCGATGTTTCTGGAACATGGAGCATCGGGCACGTGGTTTGTTGGTGTCCTTCTTTGTTGCAATGATTACAACGATTCTTTCTCCTCCAAACTTTCGGGGTTGCCTTGGGGCGCTTCCCCTTGGTGTTTCTTCGAAAAGTGTTCATGGAGCCTTCACTATCGCTGGATTGTGAGGAATGAATTTCATCATCTGTCATTGGCTGGCTACTGACCATATCAGATTTTGTCCTCATCTCCTTTTGGACATACCCGAGTCCTGCATAATGCAAAAACTCCTTGAATTTGATGGGTTTTATGATGCCTTGGCCTTGGGTGTTGAGGCCCTTTCCTTGATATCCAATTTTATTCATTAGCTTGGATCCAATCCTTGTAGTATGGCTTTCAAAAGAAACAAACTCATCATCATGAAAATCATATGAAATTGGAGAATCACTTTTTACCTCGCGACAGCTATGCTGCGGCTGTTCCAAGAGCTCATCCTTGTCTTGCAACTGGCGTAGTAATCTTTGGTTTTCGTCCCTTGCCTCCTGTAGAAGCCTCCTTAGCTCAACATTCTCTACTTGGATGTAGTGGTTAATTTCTTTAAGTTCTTGGAGTCTTGCTGAGGGAAGTGTCCTGGTTGAAATCCTTGATTCATGACCAGAATCAGACCCAAAATCTATGGGTCCTCTTGTCACGACCCCTAGGGCTGCAAACTTCATCTCATCACTGGAGTTAGACCCCAAGTCCATGGGCCTACCTTGTGTAAATCCTGTAGCTGTGACTTTCTCATCTTCCTCTGACTCGGAATCTTGGCTTTGCTGTACGGTGGCGACGACCTTTTGTTTCCCATTTTTGTCATTCTTTTCAAGTCTCAGCTCAAGGTGCAGCTTCCAACAATTATCTTCATCATGCCCCTCTTTCCCACAATGGGTACAAGAGGGCTTTGCTTCCCTTCTCTTTACTGCTGCCATTCTCTTTGATTGGTCATCCTTGTCATATTTGCCCCTGTTCTCAATATGAATGGCCTTTACACTAGCCACATCAATGGTGGTTGGTTCAAACAATAACAATGAATGTGTAATATAATTATGTAACCATACAATGTATTTAGTTACAATTTCAGGTGTATCAAGTGTAGTACCCAAATTTATTGCTTGCTTCCTAAATTCTTCTGTAAAACTCTGAACATCCTGACCTTTGCCTTGCCTTAAATACTACTAGTTCATTAAAGCTTTTTGCATATAACCCAACGGATAAAATTGTGCCTTTAATGCATAAATGAAATTAGGCCAAGAGGAATAAAGATTACCAACATTCTTACTGCTTTGTACTTTTCTCTACCACCAAACGAAAGCGGTGTTGGTTAATCACAAAGAGTCCAACTGAATCTTTGCTTCATCCTCCACGATCTGTTGAATCCTGCAGTAGATCTCAATTTGCCTAATCCAATTATTAATCTTTTTTTCATTGCTTTCACCATTGTACACGAGGAGATCAAATTTAACATCTAATTTTTAAAAAAAGGCTTTTTAGATGCATCTCTAGAATTTCAATTATTATGATGGTGAGAAGAAGAAGAACTTTCACTTGTAGAAGGAGAAGGAGGAGGATCTCCCCCATCACCTCCATGTACTGAACCTTGTCCTTCTGGAGCTTTCCCCTCTGCATTTTCCTGCTTTTCGAGCTTTGAGAACAACTTCTCAACACAATCTGCCATCATATAAAAGGTCTTGCAAAAATTGAGCTCCTCCTCATACCGAGCCTCTTCATCTGCCATGTTTCTCCTTCAATATGCATGCCTCACCTCGGGATCGAAAGACTGTAATTCCCCTTCGCCTCTTCGGAGCTTGTTTTTTGTTAGCATACAAACATGCAATTCACATCTAAAAACACCCGTTCTGATACCACTTGATCCAGGTTATCTTACGTTTATAGATGCATGAAAAGAATTACATAAACAGTTTGTAGCTTAACCAAAGAGAAACTTAAATGTGCACATGTGAGAAGAAGAAGAAGAAACACATAAGCATGACAAGAAGACAAGCAGCTTGATAACAGAGTTCGTCCCTCTTGGACTACGTCTCTGGGCCCTGCTCGATCAATGGGGAGGCCTTCCTTCATTAAAAAAATGGCATAAAAAAGTTACATTCATCAATTTACAAAATGGAGCATTATACCTCCATGTTGAAAAGTGCTCGAAAATTGGAGAGCTCTGCTGCAAAAATTGACACTGCCAATGGATTCCTGTCACTGAGAGGTGCAAAATCCATATAAAACTTGTCCAATTCTGAGACTGGACCAAAATCACCCTCCTACAAAAATTCTACTCACGCAAGGTTCCACCAATGTTTCTTAGTGCTCAAGGTTCCACCACCTTGTCTCGAAATTCATGTTGCTGATCTCCTCCTTGGAAAAATGGTAAAAAATTAGTTTTTATAAAGTTTTTGGGTGGATTAATTTATAATATGGTTATGGTTGTTTTTTTTAGACCCATTTAATCCAACCATATCCCAATATAACATATACATAAATATTTTATGACCATTGTGGGGGGCGGGCCCGTACCTCACTGGACCTGTTAGGTTCCTATACCAATAGGTGTCATTTTTCATGATTGACTGTGGAAATGCCAAATATGATCATCCTTTCCATGCTGCAAAGGTTCCATATTATCTATAATCAAGATTCAGATAAAGAGAAAAGAAAGGAATCCCAAGGAAAGACTGGGAAAGTGGCTTGCTAAAACATGCAAACAGTGAAGTGCAATTACTAATTTTCTCACAGTTGATGAATAGCCAGACAGTGCAACCCTGGCTAGCTCATGTTTAAATTTCTTGATTTAGAATAGAGAATAAGATTTGCTCAAACAGTTCAAGCTTGGCAGATCATTAGATAGGTAGAGAAATAATGGGCCCAACTGCTTAATCTGAGCCTTGGTTGAAATAAAGATAGTCTTAGATAGTAGGTCAGTCAAAAGAAAAGAAGGAAAAGTAGGGTTTGCTGGCTCAAATGCAGCCAATCAAAGGAAGAAAAAATGTTAGATATTTTAGGATGGGTAGGCATATAATTATGAGGTTGCAGAAAGCAGTTATCACTAGTATCATGGCAAGATGGCTACAAGTTCAATGGAGCATGACTAACTTCCCCTTTCATTTCCCCCACAAAATTTCACTAACATCCCCTAAGGATATTGAGATCTGCTCAAATAGTCCTAATCCATTCATTTTGCAAGGTACTAAGAAAAACATTGCCTTTGCTTGGTAAACACAAGCCACATTTCTTGTTTAAAAACCATCATCTCATTTCTCCTTCATCTCATCCAAAAACAAAAATCTAAGTTTTACTCTATAAACTTAGAATTTCCGTATCACTTGGCATATTAACACCCTAACGCTATGTATATAGCTCCTTTATCATTTCCTCACCCCTATTTTATAAAAAACTATATAAAAAACCCAAAAAATACCTAAATATCCCTACCCCTGGCAACTATAGCCATATAACACAAGTTCGGGAAATATTAAGTCTATTTGGGACTTTATATTAACCCTTCCGCATTCATAAAACCTTGGGGTTTATTTAACACCAGGTTAAATAAACAACCATGCTAACCCTCCCTCCTAAACCATACTATAACCCCGCGCACACATATGTAATGGGATTAGTTTAACATTTGGTTGGACTAATAACCATAGCCGCCTATTTTACCACATAAATCAACCCATAACCTAAAGTTTAAACCCCGACGAAACATTGTTAAACATTTAAATAATGCACGGGCACCTTTCATAAACCTCCAACACCTTACACTCCCTTCCATCGTCGGATCGCTTCCCCCAAATCCGACGGTCCTTATCAATATCGGACGTGCCCCGACGACAGGACGTTAGTACCCGATGGTCGACAATTTTTCCTTCGTACACAGGGACACCCGACGCGTTTTGATTGCATCGGTCCGCCTCTGACAAATACTGCCGTACCGAAAGCAGTCCGATGGAAACCGCTTACCACCCTCTGTCCTTCCGCCCACGTCACTGTCCCATCAGTGTTACGTCATCACCCGCCACTGTTTCTCCTGTCGCCGTGTTCGCCATGTCACCCTCATGGTCAGCAACCATGTCACCATACACGTCAGCTACCACGACATCCTCCGTACCCTCTACACGACAAAAAAACGTCGTGATGACGTCATCATTAAAAAGCGCCAAAAGCGCTAAAATGTCCAAAATTCATTAAAAAGTCGTGAAAACGACTATTTTTGTTTATTTTCTATTATTGCGCCTGCGAAGAACGTGCATACGATTTTACGACCAATCCGCCTACGGAAGTTGCACAATCCATAAACCTGCAAATGCGCTCCATAACTTGACTGCACAGCTCGAGTCACCCTTGCTAACTATCCTCTGTGCCATAAAAACAAGTATTTACCCATTTTTCGCCTGAAAACCCTGTTTTTTCCGAAATTCGCTATTGAAATTGCCTAAAGACCTATAATTCAAATCCAAAAGTGCTCCTGCCTATCATTCACCACCTTGTATGCACTATGTGAGCTATTGATTCAAAGCAAACCTGCAAACTTTGCCCTTCTCTACAAATTAGCCATTAGAACACACTTTGAGCCCATTTTCACCGGCAGAGACTCGAAAACTGCCCAAGTATTGAATTAAAACTGTCAAATCACCTGTAAGAGGAGTGCTCTTCCCCTATTTTTCCAACATTCTAAGCCAATTCGGTAAACTCTGTTGTGACTGTCAATTTCACCAAAGGCAGCAATCTCCACAAGCAAAAGCTCAGTCCTGTACCCAAACCAGCGCGCTGTATCTTCTGTTTTTTCCTGTTTTCTAAAAATAGTTCCTCAAATTCCACTTCCCTCTGCAAGGTTTCTCTCCTTCGGTCAAAATTCAAGCCCATTTCCTCTGCATTCTGCTCACAGAGCTTGCAATCCAGCAAATTCATTTAAAAACCCTGCTAGACTCTGCAACATTTGTTTTTAACCATAAATTTTACACAGTGAGGTCAGTTTTAGATAAAACTTAGTCTCCAATATCCTGACAAAAGCCTCAGAGCTAGAGTCCTGTTTTCTTTTGTTTCATAAACCTATATTACAATCAAAACAAAAATAGTTGAAGCATGGAGGCTCTAGTGGCTCTCAACATAGCACTCTTGAATGCACCACATATGGATTTAGAATGGTTACCTTTCGTAGACAGGGACATCCAGATCAAGGATATGATGGGCCTCAAGTCTCACCTGAAAACTCTGTGTCAATTCAGAAACAATCACAAATATAACATTGATATCCTGAGAATCAAGGAATCTAGTATGCCCATCTACTACCTCCCATCAATCAATGTGCTGCCTGACTTCATTCATCTGTGTCATGCAAACTATGACCCAACACAGAGAGAAATCCTCACTCCAGATGGGTCTATACTATTCTACATTAATCCTCAATCCATAAATGAAATACTGAACTTTGAGCCACCTCAGCCTCTGGTTCCTCTTACAATGAAACTCTTGCTTGACAAGGGTGCAAAGCTCTCTAGTTCAGAAATATCAAGGGTAGGTCAGTTGTTCATGCAGCCATAGTGCCAGGCCAATCATCCTCCACCCTATCATCAAGTCTCATTCAATGAAACAGGCAGGCTCCTGGCAGATATGATTTCCTACATTCTAGGATGCAAAACCGGAGAATTTGTGGATGAAACTGTGTTTGTGCTATTGACCATGTTCACTCCAGGACATCCCCCTGCTGTCATGTATGACTATGCCACCTTCATAGCAAGCAAAATACATGAGCAATTCATAATGCTGGAGAGAGAAAGAGTGTTTAAATATACCTCCTACATTTACCATCTGTTGCTGTACTATCACCCTGATAGTTTCAAAGTTCCTCTCAAGAAACTAGACTCAAAAGGAGAGAGGAGATCTGTTATCTTCCAATTTTCCATGAAGTCCACCTCTCTCCCTACACATATTGTGAGTTTGTTGATATGTTCATCTACCCAGCCACTTGTCTGTTGATGATGACTCCTCCTGGCAGGCTCACTACTGAAATGCAAAGAATCTTACATCTTTCAAGGGGTTACAACATTGGTGATTGGTACTTCTACCAAAACCACACAGTGATCAGAATTTATGGTTGTGAGTTGCCTCCCTATAAACTGCCAAGATATGTCCCCATGAGACTTTTTGCCTTGGAATATTTCAGGCAATTCAGTAGTGCAGATTTGACTCATTTCCATGGAAAAAACAAGAAAGCACAGCTCAAAATTAGACATCAATTGCATCCTTTTGTTTTCAATAAAAGGGAAGAATCTTGGAGTGATGCAGACAAGATGCTAAGTGAAGAGCTCATGTTGAAACAAAGCTTCATTTGGGCACCATATGACCCTAAACATTTCATAAGCTTTAGAAGAGTCAAACATAGGCTTTCAGGATATGTGCACCAGCCAATCCCTCACATTGAACAATATGCTAATCGACAAGAATGGGTAGAGGGCACATTAGATGAAGAGCTAACTGAAGAAGAAATATTAGAAAAAGAAATGAAAGAATATGAGAAAAGAATTGACCTGGATTATTTTGCACAGGTCCCCTTCACACAGCCTCAACATATTGCAGCAAGCACATCAGCTACTACATCTTCACAACAGCCGGCTAAATAAACCATTCCACCTGTAAGGAAAGGCAAGGAAATTGAGCATTCAGAACAGCAGAGTACAATGGCAGAGCAACCATCCATAAATCAGGAAAAGGGTCAAGAACAAGGCCCTTCAACCCAAATAAAGGCACCTGAAGTCCCTGTACTGCAAACCCCTCACAATAAAGAAAGAGCTAAAAAGAGGGATAGACCTGAAGATACACCCATAGGGACATCTACAGGTCAGCAAGGGGAAAAGAGACAGAGGCTAAACCCCTATTCCGAGGAGGAATTTACTGAAGAGACAACAGGCAATATCAGGGGTGAGGGAACTTTTGATCAGCAGATCCCTCCTATTTTAGAAACATCAGCCAGCTCCTTTCAGCAGGAGCAAGAGAGACAGCCAGGTGTGGAGGCTTCATCCTCCAAGCAGTAGACCCAGCAGGGCTCGGATATCAAAAGAACATTCACTGAAATTAAAGCTAGAAACGAACCAGTAAGGTTTCAGCTTTACAATCAATTGTTAAGAATGGCTCCTACAAATCAACAAAGGCTGATGGCAGCCTATGACATGCAAGCAGGGAAGATGACTCTTAGTCACTTCAGACCTACTATACAGTAGCCACAGTCAGCTACATATTATATTAGAACCAATCTGGAAGTTCTTGCGAAATACATCCATCCAATAGACCAGATTGAGTTGCATAAGTAGGCTGGAGAAATGGTATACTCCACCTTAGCAGATAAGGCTCTAATGGCCCATAGATTACAAAATTCATTGTATAACACTTCTGCCCAACTAGAGATGGAGAAAGCCTCCTCATTGGCCAAGGATAATAGGATAAAATCCTTGGAAGAAATCATTATAGAGTTGGGACATGATCCCAAGGATCCCAAAGACACTCAGGCCTTAATAAGGAAAAAGGAGGAGGACATAGCAGCTCTGAGAAGACAATTGAAGCTACAGCTACCATACATCCTCAAACTACAGAGGTGGCACAACAAAAGGAAGAAGAGGATGTGGTCAGTCTACTCATGAGGATGAACCAAAGACTGTTGGACATAGAAAAAGCATTGGAAGAGGCTCTACAAGGGAAACAGCCAGAGTTGACCTCTCAACCATCCCAAAAAGCTCAATTATCACAGCTCCCCTTCCAGCAGTCACTGTAGCAGCGCCTCCCCTGGATCCAGTTTCAGTAGCAGGGGCCTCAACTTCAACAGCAGCTATAGCAAGTGCATTAGAAGAGGCCAGTTTAAGCATGGAGGAATTGATGAAATAAATAAAGGCCTTGGAAACCCAGATGGCAGAGCTCAAGGAGACCAAAGAAAAACTAGCCAAAATTGAGGTTAGTTATGACAAATAAAAGGTGACTCTTGCAGAGAAGACCAGGGAAGTAAAGGCCCTAGAGAACAAAATAAAGGCCTTGGAGAAGGACCTCACTCTCCACAGAACCCTGAAAGAAATAAAAACTATTTTGTGGGACAAAATCAGCCAAGCTATTGCTAATCAGTGGACAGCAATGCAAACCATTTTTTATCAGATAGAGTTGATAGGATTGGCTCAGTATGAAACACAAAAGGCCAGAGTATTATTGGCCAACAAACCTGAGCAAGCCAATCAAATGATTCACTTCTTGAACACTCATACCAATGAACAGCTAGCATCTCTGGACATTCACAACAGGACAAAGACTATTCTAAGGGTCAAGAAGGTACTAACTATGAGAAATTTTGTTCAGATAGTGGAAAGGAAATTCCAGGAATTGCAGGCAGAGGTTGAAGGCTTTAGACATAAATTTTCAATGTTACAATCCAAAGGTTTTCCTAGCTTGGTTACTAGCAGTGGGAAACTGTTAAAGCAAGAACAGTATGCTCATAAGCTAAATACCTATGTGCAAAATCAGATTATAGCTTCATCAAGCAGCACAGAAGAGACAGTCCCTCCCACAGGGCAAAGTTTGTATGATAAACTGGAAGATTTGTTTTTTATTGAGCATGAGGTAGCACATCTCTTTCAAGTATGGTCAAATTATTACAGGCACATTGAAGCCGATGAGACATTGCTTAAATTGAAAAAGCATCAATTACCAACAGATCAATGGTGGCAAAGCATGCTTGAAGTCTTGCCAAAATAAGTTGAGTTCTCCTTTTTGTAAATTATTTACATTACATTTAAAAGGAAATGTCAGGGAAAATCAAATCAGCTGAGGAGAAGATTCGCACCAAAACATAAAACAGGCTCAGACACAAGTGGCAAAGGACAGCACAACAGGACATCACAACAGGACAGCACATCAGGAAAGCGATCATCAACCGACTATCAGAGTCAAAAGGTCAACAACAAACACGACACCTACAGCAGCCAGTACAACACATTTATTTTCTCAGTTATTGCTGTGTGGTTTTTTCCACATTAGTTATTGCTTCTGCCAGAGTAGATGGATAAATTTATGTCCAGATATTTTCCTATGGGATATTTTGTAAACTTCTATAAATACTTGCTAAAGAGATGTATTATTGTTAGCTACTGAATATCATTTTGGACCCTGCGCTGTATGTTTTTGAGAACTCTTCAGAAATAAAAATTGCTGGAATGCTTTGTTGGTGAACTTACTAGTTGTGGAATCGATGGCAAAAGGATATATTCCAGAATTCTCATTTTAATGCATGGATCAATAAGTCTTCCTTACTCTTATGTTACTATATTTGTGTCTTATTTATCATTTAAATATCATGTTCTATGTTACAGGAAAAAAGGATAACCCAGAATTTACTTTGTTGTACTCTGTGTTCAATCCTTGTAATTTTTTATGTTTTCCATAGGACTAGCATAGGCAAGAATTCTTGATTGCTCTTGTCTCCCTGGTTATTTCACTCTAAATATCATCAAGGAATTCTTAGCTACTCCCTAATAATGTTTATACAATTTCCCTCTGTTAATATAATGAAAGATTCTTGATTGCCTTTCATTCCTTGACTTCATTTCATCTTATTTCAGCTTCAAAGTGGTTCTGTGTTTAATTATCTTGTTCTGTAGTTTTCTTATTGCCAAGGAAACCATACCTAGAGGTTTATTTCCATTAGACTCCATCAACCCAATGGTCTGAACTTCTCTCAACTTACTGCCTTGTTTTACTGAATGTCATCTTCCAAACACCAAACATAACCTTTATCTAATAACTAGCCTAATATACAATCAAACAATTCTAAATCACAAAGAGAGAGCCCTCTCTAGTTGCAGATTGGCTAGGATCTGCATTTGAAAGATTGGTTAGTGGTTACCTCAGTCGTATTCCCTCCTGGAGCCAGGGAACAACCTAAGTGATAACATTATTGGCGACTCCGCTGGGGACTTCTAAATCAAGAAAAGGTTAGTTTCCCCGCTTTAAACATATTCAAGCAAAAATACTAAAAACAGATTTAGAAGCTGGCTCCAAAAAAGAAAAATCGTTACACCAGATCCAATCCAGATCCTAATCCCCCAGCTATCTTAGAAAATCCTAACTTAATCCCAAAAACCCTTAGAAGACAAGAAAGCTTAGAAACTGTTGATTCAGACTTTGATATACTTCACCAAAACCTTACACAATCTGAACTTTCCCCTAGAAGAGTCACAGTTCCCTCTGTCAATACTACAGCCTCTCCAAGTTCTTCATCCACACCTCAAAGTATACTTTCCACTCCCCCATCCACTACCCATTTTTCCACTCTTGTCCCCCTTGTTCCAGCCCTTTTATTTCTTCCTGTTGTCCCATTTATCCCTGTAAATATGGCCAACCATTATGCTCCTTTGCAATTGCCTGCCAATCCAGGGGCTATGCCTCAACATTATCAAAGTAAGATCACCTATTTTGATGGTGCTAGTTCCTATATAGCTCAACAGCACACCAAGAAAATGCAGGATTATTTTGAGAACTATGAAATTGATGATGATGATGTGAGAATGAAAATCTTTGTCCAAAGCCTAACTGGTGATGTGAGGACCTGGTTTAGGACACTTGCTGCAAATTCTATAGCCAACCTTGAGGCCCTATATCAAGCCTTTTTAAACAGATGGGAAAAGAAGAAAGACCCTTTACACATTTTAACTGAATATGACAATTTAAAAAGGGGCCCACAAGAAACCGTTCAAGACTATTGTGCAAGGTTCAATAATGTCTACAATGTCATTCCTCAGAACCTTAGACCTCCTCCTGACTTAGCCTTGATCAAATTCACTGATGAATTTGATTCAGAAATGGCATATCAGCCGAGGGAAAGAGCCCCATTAAGCCTAGTAGACATGCAAAATGTAGTTGTTAGTGTAGAAGCAAACTTGATTACCAAACGAAACCTAGATAGAACGGAAAGAAGAACAACATTCAAAGAAGAACCTTTAGCATTTGAGCAAAAATTAGATGCAATCATTAAAGGTATGGACATATTAGGAGATAGAGTGGAGACCATTGAAAGAAAGTCATCCTAGAAAGGGCTACCAAGTAACTCAACAAGAATCCCAAACTTTAGAAAGAGTCAAAACCCTACTGCTGGAAGGACTAGCCCTGATCAGAACATTAGACCCCCATTTCAAGAGAATTATGTTGAAGCCTCGACCTCAAATGAACCTGCAAAGGACACATAAATTAATCTAATGGGTTTAAATGTTGATCAACAGATTTTCCTGACACAGGAAGATAAAGAGGCTCATAATTTCAATCAATTTCAAACCAAGACTGGAGAGTCATTTGATTTTAAATAAGGCTATGATGCAGTAGCCTATGAAGTTCATAAACAATATAAATTGAGAAGTAGGACAATAAATGTACATGAACCTACCAAACTGAAAGATACTAAACAGCCCAAGAAAACTAAAGAGGCTTCTCTACTCACAAAATTCATAGCTGAGACAGACCTAGACCCAAAAGAGCCCATCATAGAAGACATTTCAGACCTAGAACCATCAAACACTCACCCATCTTCCTCCTCTTTTCCAAAGGAAATAGTAAAGAGATCTGATGTAGTAAACTCCAAAGTAGAGGCAGTTCCTTACAACAATCATGACAAAGAAAAGAACTTAGAAAACACAACAGAAAAGGAAAAGTCTGTTGTCCACAATGCAAGAGTGCAAGTGGAAAAACCTTTCAACTTAGAAATGGAGATAGGTAAGATAAAAATAGCCATGCCATTTTTAGAACTAGCCATGTTAGCGCTCAAATCTACCTTAGGCTGAAATAAGGTAAGACTCAAGGCCACATCAAACCACGCTCAACCTCATAGCTAGCCCTACGAGGACAAGAGAGGGCTCTCTCCAGGTCAAACTCGGCAAAAGATAATCAAAGAGGCTCGAGATGACCGAATTGATGACTAATTTTAGGCTAGGTATGAAGTAAAAAGAGTTTAGAATTGATTTTTAAAGATTTTGTTGAATTCAAGGGAAGGGCAATTTTGGATGCAGGGCTGAGGCACAGCTTTTGCAGAGGTCTACTTGGGGCAACATAGGCGATTTTATTGATTCATTAAAGCAAGTGAGATGGGTAGATCAGACTGGTGAGGAGCTAAGGAGAGCAAGGGGGTCTCAAGGATTCTCCTTAAACTGAAGAAAACATAGAAGATTAAACAAATTTAAAGGCAGAGCATAGAAATTTCATGGATTCTACCCTAACACTTCATTTGTTTAATTATAGAAGATTCAATAGAGAAAATGATACACATACACAACTTAAAAGTACTGAGAGAAACACACCATCAACACATAAAGCCACATGGATCCCAAATAGTGCTGCAAAACCCTGGTCTTTCCCTTTGCAAAAATCAGATAAGAATATGTACAATATAGTCTCAAGCTATTCCCAAGAGTCCAACCTCTCCAACCTCTGAAAATGATTGAGAAATTACATCATATAGACCATCCTAACCCATTTCCTTGCCTCTAGGGGTCGAGCTCATCATTCATGGAGCTGTTTGAACTAATTCTAAATAAGGAACTGAAATCTAGGTAGTCAAACAACTTACCCCTATATGCTAGGAAACTGATTCATTCATTAAATTTTTACTATTTTTTTAATAAATAATATAGAATAGGTAAAAGTGAGTCAAAGTTACATTTCAACCATCAATTTAAATCATGATAACTCAAAAATTTCATCCACAAGCAAAACTGGTCAAACTGGCTGCATTTCCTAAGCTGAAGATGAAAATTGTGCCAAAAAACCCTGTGCGTCGCGCGCCTGAGCCCTATGCACCGCGTGCCTTTCCACCTGTTTTTGGGGCACTTCCCGGCATCCAAATTGAGCTTAGGTTGGCTTGTTAGAAAGACCTGGATGTCTACTTTCTAACCCAGGTGGAATTTTCCAATTTGGTCTCCATTTGACCCTCCAAAACTGGATTCTCCCAGAAGTACTTCCTGCTGGTGCAAAAAGTGACAGAAAGGTGATTTTCATGATGTTTTTTGAGCTTTTGATCACCCAAAACTTGATGAAATGTCTTGGAAATTGCTGAGAATGTGTATTTTATCATGAAAAATCTAAAACTACAAGCCATTTTTCATTTGGACCTCCCAATCTTATGGGTCGCATGCGGCGCGCGGCGCACAGGGAGGTGCGCGGCACATAGAGCCTGTGCGTAGCGTCATTTGCAGGAGACTTTTGGAGGATTTATCGGTGTTGGAATCAGGTGTAGAATAGCTCGTTGGAACTTTATTTTCATCTACTTTCCAACCCAACTGGAATTTTTCAATTTGGAGTTCATTTGTCTTGTCAAAAATCAAATCTCCCAAGACTGGTCAAAATGTGCCAAATGAGGCTGCCTCAAAGCAGAGTGCCTGTTGCAGTCAACTTTTGAATGCCTTACTCAACTCCAAATTGAGCTCATGATATCTCATTGGAAATATATTTGTGTTTAATTATCATTTGACTCATCAAGAAAGTCATTTGGCCAACCAAGCTAGGAGAAAACTTGATTTTCCCAAGGTCACTTCAGAGGTGCATCAATTCTCCTGAGGCGATTGTATTTTTGACATTTCTCTAAAACCATGACGCCTGTGTAAAACGTGAATGAGGTTTTTATTTCTTGGTTTGTTGTGGACAAAAATCTCTCTCACTTTTTCAAAATTCATCTTTTATTGCTCTGGAACATCTTTTGAGTGAAACTTGTCTCAATGTGTGAAACAAGGAATTTTGTTGAAATAAAGCGAAATGAAGGGGATAAGGGGCTTTTAAATTCTTGGGGAAATTTTTGGAAGTAGGGAGGGATGTTAGGAATTAGGGGAAAGTTGAATCTCAGAGATCGAGTGAGGGGAAGGGGTCCAAAAGGGAAAAACACAGGCATAGCCTAGAAAATTGCCAAGTTGTGGCAAAAAACTAGGGTTTGTGCAAAAATGAGGAATTTGGGGGATCTTAGTGATGGGAAGTGTTTGATAAGGTACATTAAGGATAGGGGAAGGTGTATGAACATCTGGATACAATTTTTGCTAATGATTTGACCATTCAAGAGAAATTGCCTTCAAAACCCGAGGAGAGGGAAATGAACCTTGCCTAGGCGCAACTGAGGCATGAACAAGGTGTAAAATGACCCAATGGAACCTGATATGATGATAAAAACCTTCTAAATGATGATAGACTCAGCTGAATGGTGAGATGGACCGACATTTGGACAATTTTGAAAAGAGTGAAAACAAACCCTAGACCTAATGCATAGTGACCAAATTTTGCTTGAAGACTCCCTGAAATGGAAAAATTTGACCTTGGCACTCTGAGACCACTTTGTAAGAGCATATTTGATCACTGGAGGAAGGCTGGAAAGACTGACACTAACAGGCCAAACATGAAGTCTACAGGGAACAAATTAACAGATCACTTCAAATATCTGAAACTAGGGATGCAGTCAATGTCCTAGATGATCAACCAGAACTATTTTTTGGTCCTGAAGTCAATGGCAGGACAGTGGATGGTGGAGTTCATCCATTCTATGTGAGCTTAAACATTCATGACAAAGTGTTACATAATGCAATGTTTGATTCAGGTGCTTCCCATAATCTAATGCCTAAATCAGTAATGGAAAAGCTAGACCTAGATATCACAACGCCATACAAGGACCTGTTCTCATTTGATTCCAGCCAGGTCAGGTGTCTAGGCCTAATCCAAGATCTTTGTGTATCCTTAGTCCAATATCCAGCCAAAACAATCTTGATGGATGTGGTGGTAGCTGATATCCCACCTAAATATGGTATGCTACTATCTAAATCTTGGGGTGCAAAACTTCAAGGATCTTTGCAACTAGTTATGTCATATGCCACCATTTAAGTATTTGGCTACCCAAATAGGTTGTACCGGGAAACATTGATGAAATATGTGGTTAGCAGTCAAGAGAAGCCCCAAAACTACCCCATCTATTCCATACACTCTGACATGGATTCATTTATCTTATACAATGCTGACATGTGCTCCAAAGCTGAGGCCAAACTCCTAGACACAACACCAACAATGAACATAAACGAACAATCTAGTGACCAACACCAAAAAATTGTTGATGTGATTGAAGTAACAAGTGAACCTGACATATCAAACCAGCTACAAAGTTCCAACTCATTGCCCCCTAAGCAAGTCCCCAAAACTACTGAGACAAGTGTTGATCAAGAAATCTTATGGTACTTAGAGTTTGATGGATCAGTAAACAAATTGGGAGCCAGGGCAGGGATTTGGATACACAACATACAAAATGACCATGCTCAGGGTCATGCATATAGGCTAAATTTCAAGTGCACAAACAATATGGCCGAATATGAAGCCCTTTTGTTGGGGCTCAAACTAATTAGAAGTCTAGTGGTCACCAAGATTTCAATTCTAGGAGACTCAAATTTGATAATACAACAGATAAAGGGAAACTTTGTTACAAATGATCCTAGGCTAAGGGCTTATAGAGGTGCAGCTATGGAAATACTAAACACCTTCTTGGAATCACAACTCACTAAAATTCCAAGAAAACACAACCTACATGCACATAGTTTGGCAACCTTTGCCAGCACTTGTAAACTGCCTTTTGAGCCTAATCATCACTTCACTGCTAAGATCAAACACAGACCTACTGTCCCAGATAATGTGAAAAATTGGCAAGTATTTGAGAATGACACCAAAATCAATAACTTCCTCACTTTAAAAGAATAATTTTCAAGCATAAACATAGACTCAAGCACTATTGGTGATCAACAACAAATTGACAAAGTTAAGCCAAATATATCAGCTGAAGTAGCAAATTTGATTTTGAATCCAACAACTTTTAATCACAGAAAACTGCAAGAACTCAAACAAATGAACTTTGATGAAATGATTGAGGAAGAATTCGAAGTAATTGAGCTGAAGGACAACGTCCTACCCATAGGCCTAACCCCTCTAGAAGATATATTTGATTCAAATGACATTCCAAGAAAACCAAAAATGCAACCACTGAATGCAGAAATTGAGGACTACAATATTGGAACCACTAAAAATCCCAAAATGGTAAAACTGTCCAAAACACTGCCCCCTGATCAAAAACTGAAATACATTGAGTTGTTTAAAGAGTTCCAAGATGTCTTTGCATGGAGCTATGAGGATTTAAAATCCTATGACACATCTGTTATCCAACATACAATACCCTTGAAAGAAAACCAGAAAACTTTTAAACAAAAGCTGAGGAGGATTAATCCAGTCCTCATTCCCATTATTGAAAAAGAAGTCATAAGAATGTATCAAGCTGGAATAATTGCACCCATTAGGTTTTCTGAATGGATTTCAAATCTAGTGCCCACTAGAAAGAAAACTGGAGAGATAAGGCTTTGTGTTGACTTGAGAAACTTGAATAAAGTCTCCCTCAAAGACCACTACCCCCTACCCAAGATGGATCATATTTTACAAAGGGTAGTGGGTGCATCAAGGATCTCATTGCTAGATGGATTTTCAAGATTAAATCAGATTTTAGTTCACCCAGATGACCAAGATAAAACAGCCTTTACAACACCCTGGGGAACCTTTAAATATGTGAAGATGCCTTTTGGACTCAAAAATGCAGGAGCCACATTTTAGAGAGCAATGGACATAGCTTTTTCTAAAGAAATCCATGACTTTTTAGTCGTATACCTTGATGATCTTACTGCTTTTTCAAAATCAAACCAAGAACATTTAGATCATTTAAGGCAAGTGTTCCTAATTTGTAGAAAGTATGGCATATCATTGAACCCAAAGAAATCATTATTTGGCCTGGAAGAAGGCAAACTCCTAGGCCACATAATTTCTAAAGATGGAATAAGAATAGATCCAGACAGAATATAGGCCATCCTTCAAGTCCCTCACCCAAGAAACATCAAATAATTACAAGCCTTTCTAGGGAAATCAATTTCCTAAGAAGATTCATTCCCAATCTGGCCGAACTGATTAGACTGTTGAATAATATGCTAAAGAAAGATGCTAAAGTCAAATGGACAATAGAAGCTAAACAAGCCTTTGAG
>APFE031726610.1:114648-147440 GCA_000404065.3 Pinus taeda | reverse complement strand
CAAATGCACCCAATCAAAGGAAGAAAAAATGTTAGATATTTTAGGATGGGTAGGTAGATAATTATGAGGTTGCAGAAAGCATTTATCACCGGTATCATGGCAAGGTGGCTACAAGTTCAATGGAGCATGACTAACTTCCCCTTTCATTTCCCCCACAAAATTTCACTAACATCCCCTAAGGATATTGAGATCTGCTCAAGTAGTCCTAATCCATTCATTTTGCAAGGTACTAAGCAAAACATTGCCTTTGCTTGGTAAACACAAGCCACATTTCTTGTGTAAAAACCATCATCTCATTTCCCCTTCATCTCATCAAAAAAAAAAAAAAATCTAAGGTTTACTCTATAAACTTAGCATTTCCCTATCACTTGGCATATTAACACCCTAACTCTATGTATATATCTCCTTTATCATTTCCTCACCCCTATTTTATAAAAAACCCAAAAAATACCTAAATATCCCTACCCCTGGCAACTATAGCCATATAACACAAGTTCGGGAAATATTAAGTCTATTTGGGACTTTATATTAACCCTTCCGTGTTCATAAAACCTTGGGGTTTATTTAACGCCAGGTTAAATAAACAACCATGCTAACCCTCCCTCCTAAACCATACTATAACCCCGTACACATATATGTAATGGGATTAGTTTAACGTTTGGTTGGACTAATAACCATAGCTGCCTGTTTTACCACATAAATCAACCCATAACCCAAAGTTTAAACCCCGACGAAACATTGTTAAATGTTTAAATAATGCACGGGAACCTTTCATAAACCTCTGACACCTTACCCTCCCGTCCACCGTCGGATCACTTCCCCCAGATCTGACGGTCCTTATCAATATCGGACGTGCCCCGACGATGGGACGTTAGTACCCAATGGTCAATGGTTTTTCCGTCGTACACAGGGACACCCGGTGCATTTTGATTGCATCGGGCCACCTCTGACAGATACCGCCCCCGTACCAAAGGTGGTCTAATGGAAATCGCTTACCACCCTCTGTCCTTCCGCCCATGTCACTGTCCCATCAGTGTTACGTCATCACCCGCCACTGTTTCTCCTGTCGCCGTGTCTGCCATATAACCCTCTTGGTCAGCAACCACGTCATCCTCCGTACCCGCTACACGACAAAAAAACGTCGTGATGACATCATCATTAAAAAAGAACCAAAAGCGCTAAAATGTCCAAAATTGATTAAAAAGTCGTGAAAACGACTATTTTTGTTTATTTTCTATTGTTGCGCCTGTGAAGTATGTGCATGCGATTTTACGACCAATTCGCCTCTGGAAGTTGCACAGTCCATCAACCTGAAAATGCGCTCCATAGCTCAACTCCACAGCTCGAGTCACCCTTGCTAACTATCCTCTGCGCCATAAAAATAGGTATCTACCCATTTTTCGCCTGAAAACCCTGTTTTTTCCAAAATTTGCTATTGAAATTGCCTAAAGACCTATAATTCAAATCCAAAAGTGCTCCTGCCTATCATTCACCACCTTGTATGCACTATGTGAGCTATTGATTCAAAGCAAACCTACAAACTTTGCCCTTCTCTGCAAATTGGCCATTAGAACACACTTTGAGCCCATTTTCACTGGCAGAGACTACAAAACTGCCCAAGTATTGAATTAAAATTGTCAAATCACCTGTAAGAGGAGTGATCTTCCCATGTTTTTCCAAGATTCTAAGCCAATTCAGTACACTCCGTTGTCACTGTCAATTTCACCAAAGGCAACAATCTCCACAAGCAAAAGCTCAGTCCTGTACCCAAACCAACGGGTTGTATCTTCTGTTTTGTCCTGTTTTCTAAAAAGAGTTCCTCAACTTCCACTTCCCTCTGCAAGGTTTCGCTCCTTCGGTCAAAATTCAAGCCCATTTCCTCTGCATTCTTCTCACAGAGCTTGCAATCAAGCAAATTCATTTAAAAGACCCTGCTAGACTCTGCAACATTTGTTTTTAACCATAAATTTTACACATTGAGGTCAGTTGTAGATAAAACTCAATCTCCAATATCCTGACAAAAGCCTCAGAGCCAGAGTCCTGTTTTCTGTTGTTGCATAAACCTATATTACAATCAGAACACAAACAGTTGAAGCATGGAGGCTCCAGTGGCTCTCAACATAGCACCCTTGAATCCACCACATATGGATTTAGAATGGTTACCTTTGCCAGACAGGGACTTCCAGATCAAGGATATGATGGGCCTCAAGTCTCACCTCAAAACTGTGTGTCAAATCAGAAACAATCACAAAAATAACATTGATATCCTGAGAATCTGGGAATCTAGTATGCCCATCTACTACCTCCCATCAGTCAATGTGTTGCCTGACTTCATTCATCTGTGTCATGAAAACTATGACCCCACACAGAGAGCAATCCTCACTCCACATGGGTCTGTACTGTTCTACATTACTCCTCAATCCATAAATGAAATGCTAAACTTTGAGCCACCTCAGCCTCTGGTTCCTCTTACAATGAAACTCTTGCTTGACAAGGGTGCAAAGCTCTCTAGTTCAGAAATATCAAGGGTAGGTCAGTTGTACATGCAGCCATAGTGCCAGGCCAATCATCCTCCACCCTATCATCAAGTCTCATTCAATGAAACATGCAGGCTCCTGGTAGATATGATTTCCTACATTCTAGGATGCAAAACTGGAGAATTTGTGGATGAAACTGTGTTTGTGCTATTGACCATGTTCACTCCAGGACAACCCCCTGCTATCATGTATGACTATGCCACCTTCATAGAAAACAAAATACATGAGCAATTCATAATACTGGAGAGAGAAAGAGTGTTTAAATATACCTCCTACATTTACCATGTGCTGCTGTACTATCACCCTGATAGTTTCAAAGTTCCTCTCAAGAAACTAGACTCAAAAGGAGAGAGGAGATCTGTTATCTTCCAATTTTCCATGAATTCCACCTCTCTCCCTACACATATTGTGAGTTTGTTGATATGTTTATCTACCCAGCCACTTGCTTGTTGATGATGACTTCTCCTGGCAGGCTCACTACTGAAATGCTAAGAATCTTACATCTTTTAAGGGGTTACAGCATTGGTGATTGGTAATTCTACCAAAACCACACAGTGATCAGAATTTATGGTTGTGAGTTCCCTCCCTATAAACTGCCAAGATATGCCCCCATGAGAAATTTTGCCTTGGAATATTTCAGGCAATTCAATAGTGCAGATTTGACTCATTTCCATGGAAAAAACAAGAAAGCACAGCTCAAAATTAGACATCAATTGGGTCCTTTTGTTTTCAATAAAAGGGAAGAAGCTTGGAGTGATGTAGACTAGATGCTAAGCGAAGAGCTCATGCTGAAACAAAGCTTCATTTGGGCACCATATGACCTTGAACATTTCATAAGATTTAGAAGAGTCAAACACAAGCTTTCATGATATGTGCACCAGCCAATCCCTCACATTGAACAATATGCTAATCGACAAGAATGGGTAGAGGGCACATTAGATGAAGAGCTAACTGAAGAAGAAATATTAGAAAAAGAAATGAAAGAATATGAGAAAAGAATTGACCTGGATTATTTTGCACAGGTCCCCTTCACACAGCCTCAACATATTGCAGCAAACACATCAGCTGCTACATCTTCACAAAAGCCGGCTAAAGAAACCATTCCACCTGCATGGAAAGACAAGGAAATTGTGCATTCAGAATAGCAGAGTACAATGGCAGAGAAGCCATCCATAAATCAAGAAACAGGTCAAGAACAAGGCCCTTCAACCCAAATAAAGGTACCTAAAGTCCCTGTGCTGCAAACCCCTCACAATGAAGAAAGAGCTAAAAGGAGGGACAGACCTGAAGATACACCCACAGGGACATCTACAGGTCAGCAAGGGGAAAAGAGACAGAGGCTAAACCCCTATTCCGAGGAGGAATTTACTGAAGAGACAATAGGAAATATCAGGGGTGAGGGAACTTCTGATCAACAGATCCCTCCTATTTTGGAAACATCATCCAGCTCCTTTCAGCAGGAGAAAGAGAGACAGCCAGGTGTGGAGGCTTCATCCTCCAAGCAGCAAACCCAGCAGGGCTCAGATATCAAAAGAGCATTCACTGAAATTAAAGCTAGAAACGAACCAGTAAGGTTTCAGCTTTACAATCAATTGTTAAGAATGGCTCCTACAAATCAACAAAGGATGATGGTAGCCTATGACATGCAAGCAGGGAATATGACTCTTAGTCACTTCAGACCAACTGTACAATAGCCACAATCAGCTACAGATTATATTAGAACCAATCTGGAAGTTCTTGCCAAAGACGTCCATCCATTAGACCAGATTGAGTTGCATAAGTAGGCTGGAGAAATGGTATACTCCACCTTAGCAGATAAGGCTCTAATGGCCCATATATTACAAATTCATTGTATAACACTTCTGCCCAACTAGAGCTGGAGAAAGCCTCCTCATTGGCCAAGGATAAGAGGATAAAATCCTTGGAAGAAATCATTATAGAGTTGGGACATGATCCCAAGGATCCCAAAGGCGCTTAGGCCTTAATAAGGAAGAGGACATAGCAACTCTGAGAAGATAATTGAAGTTGCCAGCTACCATACATCCTCAAACTATAGAGGTGGCACAACAAAAGGAAGAAGAGGATGCAGTCAGTCTGCTCATGAGGATGAAACAAAGACTGTTGGACACAGAAAAAGCATTGGAAGAGGCTCTACAAGGGAAACAACCAGAGTTGACCTCTCAACCATCCCAAACAACTCCAATTATCACAACTCCCCCTCCAGCAGTCACTATAGCAGTGCCTCCCCTGGATCCAGCTTCAGCAGCAGGTGCCTCAACTTCAACAGCAGCTACATCAAGTGCATTGCAAGAGGCCATTTTAAACATGGAGGAATTGATGAAAGAAATAAAGGCCTTGGAAACCCAGATGGCAGAGCTCAAGGAGACCAAATAAAAACTAGCCAAAATTGAGGTTAGTTATGACAAATCAAAGATGACTCTTGCAGAGAAGACCAGGGAAGTAAAGGCCCTAGAGAACAAAATAAAGGGCTTAGAGAAGGACCTCACTCTCCATAGAACCATGACAGAAATAAAAACTATTTTGTGGGACAAAATCAGCCAAGCTATTGCTGATTAGTGGACAGCAATACAAACCATTTTTTATCAGATAGAGTTGATAGGATTGGCTCAGTATGAAACTCAAAAGGCCAGATTATTATCGGCCAACAAACCTGAGCAAGCCAATCAAATGATTCACTTCTTGAACACTCATACCAGTGAATAGCTAGCATCTCTGGACATTCACAACAGGACAGAGACCATTCTAAGGGTCAAGAAGGTACTAACTATGAGAAATTTTGTTCAGACAGTGGAAAGGAAATGCCAGGAAATGCAGGCAGAGGTTGAAGCCTTCAGACATAAATTTTCAATGTTACAATGCAAAGGTTTGCCTAGCTTGGTTACTAGCAGTGGGAAACTGTTAAAGCAAGAACAGTATGCTCATAGGCTAAATACCTATGTGCAAAATCAGATTACAGCTTCACCAAGTAGCACAGAAGAGACAGTCCCTCCCACAGGGCAAAGTTTGTATGATAAACTGGAAGATTTGTTTTTTATTGAGCATGAGGTAGCACATCTCTTTCAAGTATGGCCAAATTATTACAGGTACACTGAAGCCGATGAGACATTGCTTAAATTGAAAAAGCATCAATTACCAACAGATCAATGGTGGTAAAGCATGCTTGAAGTCTTGCCAAAATAAGTTGAGTTCTCCTTTTTGTAAATTATTTACATTACATTTAAAAGGAAATGTCAGGGAAAATCAAATCAACTGAGGAGAAGATTCGCGCCAAAAGATAAAACAGGCTCAGACACAGGTGACAAAGGACAACACAACAGGACATCACAACAAGACAGCACATCAGGAAAGCGGTCATCAACCGACTATCAGAGTCAAAAGGTCAACAACAAACAAGACACTTACAGCAGCCAGTATAGCACATTTATTTCCTCAGTTATTGCTGCGCGGTTTTTTCCACATTAGTTATTGTTTCTACCAGAGTAGATGGATAAATTTATGTCCAAATATTTTCCTACGGGATATTTTGTAAACTTCTATAAATACTTGCTAAAGAGATGTATTATTGTTGGCTGGTGAATATCATTCTAGACCTGCGTTGTATGTTTTTGAGAACTCTTCAAAAATAAAAATTGTTGGAATGCTTTGTTAGTGAACTTACTAGTTGTGGAATCGATGGCAAAAAGATATATTGCAGAATTGTCGTGTTAATACATGGATCAATAAGTCTTCCTTACTCTTATGTTACTGTATTTGTGTCTTATTTATCATCTAAATATCATGTTCTAAGTTACAGGAAAAAAGGATAACCCAGAATTTACTTCGTTGTACTCTGTGTTCAATTCCTGTAATTTTTTATGTTTTCCACAGGACTAGCATAGGCAAGAATTCTTGATTGCTCTTGTCTCCCTAGTTCTTTCACTCTAAGTATCATCAAGGAATTCTTAGCTGCTCCCTGATAATGTTTATACAATTTCCCTCTGTTAACATAATGAAAGATTCTTGATTGCCTTTCATTCTTTGACTTCATTTCATCTTATTTCAGCGTCAAAGTGGTTCTGTGTTTAATTATCTTGCTCTGTAGTTTTCTTATTGCCAAGGAAACCATACCCAGAGGTTTATTTCCATTAGACTCCATCAACCCAATGGTCTGAACTTCTCTCAACTTACTGCCTTGTTCTACTGAATGTCATCTTCCAAACACCAAACAGAACCTTTATCTAATAACTAGCCTAATATACAATCAAACAAATCTACATCAAAAAGAGAGAGCCCTCTTTGGTTGCAAATTGGCTAGGATCTACATCTAAAAGATTGATTAGTGGTTACCTCGGCCGTATTCCCTCCTGGAGCCAGGGAACAACCTGAGTGATAATAGGACCACACCCATCCCCTCCCACCTACACGCAATAAATGGGTGGCAGTTTGATTTATGGCGGGCAGTTCAAGGTTTAATATAGGTACGCATGGGTGGCGGAACCACATATGTGGCTGCCTTACCCAAGCCCCCACGGTGGTCAATGTTCATGCATGGGCCGTATCATAACCATCACTTAATACGACATGCGTTGGTTTTTTTCAATAGCAACGGTCCATTAAGCCATCCCAATAGCTCCACGTGTTATGGTTTCAACCACACTCAACAGTCTTGGATCCATGGTTTTTTTGGGTGGATAATATATGTTAAGGTTTTTGTAACCATACTTCCCCCACCATGTAACTAACCATGATATGATGCCACATATTTTGTTTATACGTTGGTTTTTATTTGTTTTGGGTTTTTGTTTTATATGGTATTTACATAACCATTTCATGACCTCCACATATTTTGGTTTAATAAACCTATGGTTTATGTGGTTTATATATATAAATATATATATATAATATATATATATAATATATATATATAATATATAGGGTTTGACTTTTTATGTATAGTTATTTTAATAACTATAAACAAATTTGTTATATAGTTTTTTTTAATAACCCAAAAATATAATTTTTTTGTTCTCTTGTGCAGGTCTAGAAGGCCACTGGAGGAATGCCAAGTGTCAAGCTGCCATGTGGGTCCCACGTGCTGACTGGGATGCCATGTTGTGCCCTGTGGGCCCCATTTTTCCTCTGCCATACCAATCTTTGAGGGGCTCTATCTTTTGCATACGAGCTCAGATTGACGAACTGTTCACGCCATAGCGATCATGAAGACAAGCCCTTTCAACTAATGCCATCAACTGCTCCTTTCTGCGTTTTTGAATTTTGAGCCTTTATCCATCCCCTTGGTGTCTCAAGATCCTCTTGGATCAATAAAACACAAGTGTCACACAAATCTATGGTAGAAACCTTATAAGCCCAAAATTCCACAAAGCTTCTAAATATTATAGATATTAGTCACTTTTCAACGGATTAAGTCTTTATAGGATATGTACGAATATCCTCCATAAAGAAAATACATACAAGATATTCCGGATGAGTTAAGGAAAATCCACATTTATTCCTTTCTTATGTTGTGCTAAATTTTCTTATAAATACAAGATCAATTCTATAGAAATGTTTTTCTATATATGAGTATATTATCAAGGAAATATATAACAAATTTGTAGAGATACTTAGCAAACACCTTGTCTATAAAATCTTGAAATGTAGTAAGTGCATTATAGATGATTTGTAAACTCATTTGGTTATTATGATTGACATATCATCATGCCATATCTTAAACTGATACTACAAATGCAATGAAATTATACTCTATTTTGTAGTGATTGTTGGATAAAGTAATATTTGAATTATTATCATATTTTATTGAAAAAGCAAGAGAAACGAAAAAGAAAAATTATTATTATTTTCTAGATAAGCATGCTCATCATGCTTTTAGGTTTTTGAGTCAAAGAGTCAAAGTCCTATTTTGGACCTATTGTAAAAGAAAATGGAAAATATAATTTTAAATGTAAATTTTGGGACAAAAAACCCCTCTAGATGCTAAGTCGATCTACATGTCAAGTTGGCCTTTCCCAAATGGACATGTCTATTTATACCCCTCCAATCTATATAAATAGAGAGAAGATGGATCTAATTTTGACACACTTGGATGGATTATTTGATCTAAAATATCTCAATGAATATGGAGAAGATGAGGAAGGCAGAAATCTCAGAGAAGATTTCCCTTGGTACATCTCTTATTGGTGAATTTGTTGAAAGGGAGAATGTTTTGACTTGGCATTTGGAGGTGGGGATTTTTGTGGTTGTGAGTCTTTGATTTCTCATTTGATATGATTCTATAAGAAGATATTTTCAGTTTTTTTTCCCTCAGAGGGGTTTTTCCTTAGCTTGGAGCCTATATCTTGTGTTGTATTGTCTTCTATGATCTTCTTGTTATATGGTAATTTATTGATGAATAAGGAAAAACATAATATTAAAATTGTTGTTAGTCTCAGAAGTAATGATCATGTAATGGAAATTTGTTAATAAGACAAAAAACCTCCCGATTTCCAAGAGTGGTTACTTATGATTAATCTTCAATATTTAAGATATACCACTTTCATTATGAAAAATAACTAAGAAATAAGAAGATTGTGTAATAGAAAAAACACACCATTAACACCAAGATTTAGCCCATATAACCTTTGAGTGAAAATCTAACAAGAAATAAGCACTATGCTTACTATTCTTATTCTTTGTTTTATAATGTAAAATACAAATAAATGAGTCAACATGGAAAAAATAATCATTGTATTATGTAATAAGATGTTATAGGGTCATGTTTTTCCTTGACTATGTTATGAATATCTCACTCTGAATTATCAACTATCGAACTTAAATATTTTACATTAGGAATGGAACCCCTTTCTCTATCCATGATTAATTTTTAACATCTCTTTGTACTTGTTATGGTTAGGGTAAGGGTTTTTACATGTCCAATATTTTGACAAGTGTTAGGGTATTGAACCCTCTATAATATTCTCGAAATTCCACATGTGCCTAGCTCGACATATATGGAAAATTAATTATGATGTGGCATCCAATTGGTGCTATGGTGGTCAAATAATAGGTTAGTTTTCCACATGAAAACACCATTGATAGAAATTTTATTTAAAGTGCTCATTTGGATGTTGAATATTTGTTGAGTAGTAGAACAATATTGAGGGAATGAAAATTATGTTTACAATTTTTTAGGGGAAAACATGCCCATATAATTTTTAACAGGCTTGGATGTTTTAGGCTCTAAAATCACCAAATTGGGATTGACACCTAAAATATGCTCGACAAAGACATAACTTTGATTTTCACTCAAAACTAGACCCAAAAGAATGAAAATATATATAATGATCCATTATAGACCATACCTCCTTAATTTTTAGGATTTTGTATCTATTGGGTGTGTTTTATATTATAGTTGGGAAGACCCAAGGATGGTGCATGGACCCAACGTTGGTGGGAAAACCTACCCTTGGTTTTGTGCATCGGTTTTGCACATGGTTTTGGGCATGATGGTTTTCTGCCTATGGTATTTTATAGATCCAGTCAAGGGAACTATGATTATGTTCTAATCCAGGGTTAATGGGTTAGGATTTATGAATTCTTCGACACACACACACACACACACACACACACACATATATATATTATAACATTGAAAGGAATATAATGAAAAATCAATCTGGTAGTCCTGTTTTTGGGATCGAGGGGAAAATATCTGTGTATATGTGTTTTATGTTCTCGCCATTGTATATTTTTTATTTTAAGAATTTGTTTGCAAGTAATTTATGTACATGGTTAAAACCTACAGTATCTAAAAATATATTTCCTTTGAAGAATATGAGGAAAATATTCGTCAACTTTCTCCTTGGAGCATCACCTTGTTTTTCCTCGTAATTTTCCTCTTATTCCAACCTACCAAATTTATTGTTGTTTCCATCCAATTGATTTGGAATTATTCTACATAATCATATCTTATGATAGCTCAAGTTTTCATTGTTCCTTTATGTGCACTTATTCTTTTGATCTCAAGGAGAGAAGCACACAATTCCTTCTTGAGCTAATTAGTCTCTTTTCTTGATGGACACTTATCGAAGAGAGTTTGGGTTTATTGTTGTGCGAATTGGAAGTTTAGGAACTACCTTTATTTATCAACTAACACTAGATATATATTTTCGTGAAGGTGTTATTCCATGTGTGTGTGTGTGTGTGTGTGTGTGTGTGTGTGTGTGTGGACTCATTGACACCATAACATGTTTATCAAGTAGTACGTCATCTACCTCTACTTCATTAATAAAAACTACACTAATGACAAATTTATGCATACAATGTTTGGAAAATTTTGGATCAACATCTTTATTGACCCAATATAAAGGTTATACATATTAATATTTTTGTGTACCTCTAGCCCAACATTAGATACACAACCTTCACTGCAATCTTGACTTGCAATATGGTGTTGGGAATAACACCTACTTTGGTCTTCTTGACTTGGATCTCAGTATGGAAGAGTTCTATGATCTTCTTTTTTTCACTACTATGGAGGTTGTTGTTGAGCACCTCTTTCTACATGGTAGTAAAGATAACATTTTCATGCACATCTATGATGATGTTTATTTTATTCCTTCGACCACACCTAGAAGTTTCATCTTAGTCTTCTCCTTACAATTCCTTTCATGAAACTTAGAATATTGATTCTAGCAATGATATTCAATGAGGCCATGGCTATTGCAATGGGAAATGATCTTCAATGAGGAAATATCTATTTAAATGGACATAATGGTTATTTTGATCATTACACTTTTTCATAGTGGTGAAACTCTTATGATCTTTTCCATTCCATTTCTTCTTTCATCATTCTTTAAGAGAGCTTGGTTGGTCTATATGATTTGAATCATTTGGCTTTCCTTTCTTCATATTCAATTCAATGTATTGTTCTTGTGTATAGGCCTCATTGAGGGTATTGTGCTCAAGGAGTATTATTCCTCGTTATGTGATTATGGTGTTACTAAGATACTTTGTCACTAGATCCAAGTTTTTAGGAGAAATTTCCAATTGAATGAATTGTTTCCTAAAATCTATAGTATACTTTTGCACACATTATCATTTCATTTCTATTAATAATTCCATAAGGTGTATATCCCTATTTATAATCAATGGGATAAAACTAGGACTAATGAGGTCCTTGAGAACCTCCTTTTTCATTACAAATGGATTACCCACCACTCAAAGTGTGTGTATTTTCCCACAAAGTTTATGCATGGCCCACTACTTTCATTCATACAAACACTATATATGCTCCTCTTATATTATGTAAAGTGGATAAAATTCTAAATATGGAATTGATGATTTAACTACATCTACCTCATTTCCTTAGGGCCTGATATCCACTTTGGCTTGAAGTTTTAATAGATGCTAACTGGATCTTTGATCTTCTTATCTTCAATTTTTTTCTATGGATATTATTCATCTTCAATATTTCCATGAGGAAAAAATCCCTACTAAAGTGGCCATGCTACTCAAAGGATGTAATATTTCTCTCTAGAATTAACATTAATATTATCATACTTCTCAATATGTTGGTGTTTTATGCTTCTAGTTTTGAAAATGTAGCCAACAATTCATAATTCCTAATATTGGAGTCCATAATGATATGGCATGTATGCAACTTAAGGTTATGTAATCATATTATTTTGCACATGTTTGGATATTCAAACTATAACTTTCTCATTCATTAATTCATAAGTTTGTCAAATATTTAGTACAAGTATTCCACAAATTACCCAAAGAAAACTACTTATTACCAATATGATATTTAAATTGCATTGGACATTCCAATGGAATCTATCACAAATGATGCCAAAATTACACTTTGAACACAATGGCATTATACTGTGACTACATATTGATTACATATGATTATTATTCAATATTAGAAATGTGATTCTTCAATAATGAAAAATAACCATGAAAATGAGAAAATACTACAATAATGAAAATAACACACAATTAACACTAAGATTTATCTAAGAAAAACTTAAGGGAATAATTCCTACAAGAAATAAGCTTTGTGCCTTGGTACTTTTATTCTTATATTTAAAATGAAAATACAATAAATACCATGGCTTATAATAGATTAGTACAAGGTCATCTTCTTCCTCTGTTTTGCTTTGCTATCTCACTTCCTTTCACTACTCAAATGTAAAACATGAAACTATTACAACAGTAACGGAACCTTGTTTTATCCTAGTCATTAAGGCTTTAACATCTCCTCATACTCATTAGGGTTAGGGTTAGGATTTTTCAATCACCAACCCCTACCTAGTATTAGGGTTTTTGACCCTCTAATAATTTTCTAAAAGTTTACATGTGAATAACTCCCTGACGAGCCTCCAAATTGTCTATTTTTATAACCCATTCTACATCTATATTCCATACATTATTTTCCCCAATAAGCCACAACCTTCATGAAAAATCATCATTTATGACCAATATGACATATGTTTTTCTAGTTATATATTAACTTAATTTAAGTTTAAATGTGACATATGCTTGATTTTAGAGTGATTTACAATTTTATTATTGCGTTTGTTATAGATGAAGGCTAATTTGATCCCCAAAGGATAAGTCTAAAAAATAAAATAAGCAAGACAAAATTGATTTCCCTCATTCATTGCTTAAGATTAATTTGAAAACTATTGTTATTTTAAGAGATTATGTGCCTTCATCTTCTCTAGAAGATTGTACTAATCACACAAAATTGGTTGCATAAGTTTAGGAGATTTTGAGACAACCTTCATCAATAAAGGTATCGAGTGAAAGGCTTAGTTAACATTCCTTTTCAAGTATAAGATGAACTCTCCTCTAAAGGATTGTCATTCATCAAGTTGTAAATACAAATTTGGAAGTAATAAAAAAATTTGCTTCAAGTTTCTTGTTGAAAATAATGTTTTTATATTGAGGGATTCACTCCATTGAGTTTTTAAAGATTTGGGATTCTCGAGCTACAATGGAAGTTGATTTTGGGTTGGTGTTTTTTCACCATTTCACCATTAAATTCATTTTTTTATGCTTTATGTCATCCCTTCACCTATTGATTACCCCATTTTCCACAATTTCTCGTAAAAGCATCATAATAATTTCTAATCCTCAAAGTGGTAAAGTATCATATATTTCCTTTATTTTTAATGAATTAATTAGGATTACTCTTGGTTTTACTAATGACAGTGTAATGACACTATTCTTAAAGCTAATTTTAGTAGTCATCTCTATGATCGAGGTATTAACACCATTCTAAAAGGAATTCGAGCACATGGGTTTTGTTTCTAAGACCTCAAATATGGATTTATTATTCAAAGCCCTGCCAATGCGCACATGTGAACCTACAACACTTGATCAAATGAAATAAGAAGCATTTTTGACTGGTTAATTTCCAATGCATTTTCAGAGAAAATGAAGATAAATTTTGAAAAATCAAAAAAAGGTTTTTTTGTACAACGATCCCATTTAAGCTCTACACAGACGATTCCTCAAAATATAAAGGATATAAGATATTTTCTTGGTTATTTGAAGCCTACTTTTGCATATTTCATTAACAAACAATTTGGCAAATGTGTCGTTCGACACCTAGCCAGAAAAGAGGTTGGAACATGTTTCTCTTTAATGAATTCATGGTAAGGAGATAAATATACTAAAATAAGAACTTTTGATCCAATATATACTAAAATGCATTTGAACAGATTCATATTATCTGTATCCTTTTACTCAGTCCCAAATTGGAGTAGAAAACTCCTCAAATCCATAAACCCTAAAAATATTGTAATTTATTTGATAGAAATAGGTTCAAATAGATGGATAGAAAAAAAACTTGAGTTTGAATCATTGTATGCTCTATTTTCTTTGATATAATATCCGACCATTGATCCTCTTCTTATATTGTATGTTCATGAATAGTTAATATCATCTAAATTAGGTTCATATGTTACTTTGAGCCTCATACGATCGCCTGGAGGGCCCCCTTTTGGGCGTGCCAAAATCCATGTAACATAAATCTTCCATTTTCTTACAGTTTGCTTGCTCTATTTTTTATTTGTTTTGTTACAACGCTGTTATAGATATTATTTTTTCAGGTTTCTAATTGTCACTTTGTTCTTTTCCATATTAGAATCAAGCATTTGAGAAATACAAAAATACAAAAAATATTTACATTCCAAATCATTTGTGCACCCAAAAGAATAGATTTTTCATTTGTGCATTCACATTTGTTTATGCTGCACATTCATACTTACAAAATAGGATTTCCACAACATTTCAAGTTCGAGTTTATTACTTTTTGAAATGGACATATTCCAATGCTTTTGTAGATAATATGCTTTCATATTTCAATACGTTCATAGATCATTCTTTTATCACGCTTCCATAGATTAATTTTACAGTCTTATTAGATTAAAATTCATATTTCAACATTTGCTTTCATAGATTAGTTTTGAATGCTTTCGATACCCTATATTTCCCCGCTTTCATAAAATAACATTATCTTTTTTTACTTTGTGTTGTTACAATACTATTATAGATACTTTATTTTCATGTTTCTAATTGTCACTTCATTCTTTTCTACATTGTAATCAAGCACTTTAGAAATACAAAAATATAAAAACTATTTACATTCTAAAACATTCTCATTCGTGCATCCAAAATAACAGGTTTCTCATTTTTGCATTCACATTTGTTTTTGCTTCACATTCATATTAAAACAAAATAAGATTTGCACAACATTTCTAGTTCGAGTTTAATGCCTTTTCAAATGGACACATTTCAATGCTTTTGTAGATTAGATGCTTTCAAATTTCAATACTTTCATAGATCAATCTTTTATCACACTTCCATAGATTAATTTTACATTCTTTCTCAGATCAAAATTCATATTTCAATATTTTCTTTCATATATTAGCTTTGAATGCTCTTCATACTCTAAATTTCCTTGCTTTCATAAAACAAGTTCTCTTTCTTTCATTAAATAACATTTCCTCGCTTTCCTAGAAGTATGTCCTACTTTCATAGTTTAGATGTCCACACTTTCTTAGGATAAGTTTCCTTCTTTCATAATATAGATTTATATGTTTTCTTAGAGTAAAAGTTTCATCCTTTCATAAACTAGATGTGTATGATTTTCTTAGAATAAGCGTCAATTGCTTTAGTAGCCATCTCTATGATCGAGGTATTAACACCATTCTAAAAGGAAATTAGGCACATGGGATTTGTTTCTAAGAACTCAAATATGGATTTTTATTATTCATATCCCTGCCAATGTGCTCATGTGAACCTACAACATTTGATCAAATGAAATAAGAATAATTTTTGGCTAGTTAATTTCCAATGCATTTTCATAGAAAATGAAGATAAAATTTGAAAAATTAAAACATGGGTTTTTTTGTAGAAAGATCCCATCTAAGATCTACACAGACGATTCCTCAAAATATAAAGGATATAATATGTTTTCTTGGTTATTTGAAGCCTACTTTTCCATATTTCATGGACAAACAGTTTGGAAAACGTGTCAATCAACACCTAGTGAGAAAAGAGGTTGGAACAAGTTGTTCTTTAGTGAATTCATGGTAAGGAGATAAATATACTAAAATAATATCTTTTGATCCAGTATATACTAAAATGTATTTGAACAGATTCACATTATCCGCATTTTGTTACTTAGTCCCAAATTGGAGTAGCAAAATCCTCAAATCCATAAACCCTATAAATATTGTAATTCATTTGATAGAAATAGGTTCAAATAGATGAGATGAAAAAAAAAAAAAAAAAAAAAAAAAAAAAACTTGAGTTTGAATCACTGTATGCACTATTTTCTTTGATATAATATCAGACAATTGATCCTCTTCTTCTATTGTATGTTCATGAATAATTAATATCATCTAGAGTAGGTTCCTATGTTACTTTGAGCCTCATATGATCACCTGGAGGGCCTCCTCTTGGGCGTGCGAGTTTCCTGTAACATAAATCTTCCATTTTCTTACAGTTTGCGTGCTCTATTTTTCATTTGTTTTGTTACAACACTATTATAGATATTATGTTTTCAGGTTTCTAATTGTCACTTCATTCTTTTCCATATTAGAATCAAGCATTTGAGAAATACAAAAATACAAAAAATATTTATATTCCAAATAATTCTCATTTTTGCACCCAAAAGAATAGATTTTTCATTTGTGCATTCACATGTGTTTATGTTGCACATTCATACTTACAAACTAGGATTTCCACAACATTTCTAGTTCAAGTTTATTACTTTTTCCAATGGACATATTTCAATGCTTTTGTAGATAAGATGCTTTCATATTTCAATATGTTCATAGATCATTCTTTTATCACACTTCCATAGATTAATTTTACAGTATTTCTTAGATTAAAATTCATATTTCAGCATTTTCTTTCATAGATTAGTTTTGAATGCTTTCAATAACCTAGATTTCCCTGCTTTCATAAAATAACATTATCTTTTTTTACTTTGTGTTGTTACAATACTATTATAGATACTTTATTTTCATGTTTCTAACTGTCACTTCATTCTTTTCTACATTGTAATCAAGCACTTTAGAAATACAAAAATATAAGAATTGTTTACATTTTAAAGAATTTTCATTTTTGCATTCACATTTGTTTTTGCTTCATATTCATATTTAAACCAAATTAAGATTTGCACAACATGGACATATTTAAATGCCTTTGTAGATTAGATGCTTTCAAATTTCAATACTTTCATAGATCAATCTTTTATCACACTTCCATAGATTAATTTTACATTCTTTCTTAGATTAAAATTCATATTTCAATATTTTCTTTCATATATTAGTTTTGAATGCTCTTCATACTCTAGGTTCCCTTGCTTTCATAAAACAAGTTCTCTTTCTTTCATTAAATAACATTTCCTCACTTTCCTAGAAGTAAATGTCCTACTTTCATAGTTTAGATGTCCACACTTTGTTAGAATAGGTTTCCTCCTTTCATAATATAGATTTATATTCTTTCTTAGAGTAAAAGTTTCATGCTTTCATAAACTAGATGTGTATGCTTTTCTTAGAATAAATGTCAATTTCTTTAGTAGCCATCTCTACAATCGAGGTATTAACACCATTCTAAAAGGAAATTGGGCACATGGGATTTGTTTCTAAGACCTCAAATATGGATTTTTATTATACAAATCCCTACCAATGCGCACATGTGAACCTACAACATTTGATCAAATGAAATAAGAATATTTTTTGACTAGTTAATTTCCAATGCATTTTCAGAGAAAATGAAGATAAAATTTGAAAAATCAAAACATAGGTTTTTTGTAGAACAATCCCATTTAAGGTCTACACAGATGATTCCTCAAAATATAAAGGATATAATATATTTTCTTGGTTATTTGAAGCCTACTTTTCCATATTTCACGGACAAACAGTTTGGAAAACGTGTCAGTCAACACCTAGTGAGAAAAGAGGTTGGAATGGGTTGTTCTTTAGTGAATTCATGGTAAGGAGATAAATATACTAAAATAAGATCTTTTGATCTAGTATATACTAAAATGTATTTGAACATATTTACATTATCTATATTTTGTTACTCAGTCCCAAATTGGAGTAGCAAAATCTTTAAATCCATAAACACTATAAATATTGTAATTTATTTGATAGAAATAGGTTCAAATAGATGGGTAGAATCACTGTATGCACTATTTTCTTTGATATAATATTAGACAATTGATCCTCTTCTTCTATTGCATGTTCATGAACAATTAATATCATCTAGAGTAGGTTCCTATGTTACTTTGAGCCTTATACGATCACTTAGATGGCCCCCTTGTTGGGTAACGAAGGTCCCATGTAACAGTTTTGGGTCTAATAGCCTAGAAGTTAGGATAAAAATATTGTAAGCCTCCGAAATATTGGGAGTGCGAAATGTAAAAGGTCGAGTCAAAGGGTTGTCCGCCCAAGAAATAATATAGAATAATAGGGAGTAAGTCGGTCTGCGGACCATAGGAAGGTATAAATAGAGCATGACTCTATGGGTAGAAGGTAGTTTTTTTTTTGGTATGATCTTGGATCTGAAATGTAATGGGTTTTTGAGAGGAAAGACTGAAAGCGTCTGTAATTTCGAGTTGAGGGTATTGGGTAGTGGATAGACGATCTGCAGCTATGTGCGCAGAGGCCTGGAAGAGTCCGTAGCTATGTGAGTGGACCCCTGCCGCTAAGTGCGCAGGGAAAATCTGGATGTATTGGTGATAAAGTGGAAATAAAGATAAGTTGCTTCTGTAATTCTGTGTTAAATCTGAATTATTGCAGATCTGGCTTTTTTTATGGTTACTATACTGTTTGATCTATGCGCATATGCTTATGTTATGAATATATGTGAATCTGAGTTTATTCTGAGTGCGCGAACTCATTAAATCTGATAAATGTGTGCTAAAAGACTGTGCTAAGTAGATCTGATTTATAATACCTCATCAGTAATTAATATTATGAATTAGCCTAGGTTCGTATCTACACGAAAGTAGAGTAGCGCGAGGCTGTAGAATGGCGCGCAAACCCTCTAGATCACATCTAAACATCCCAAGGGTGCAGAAACCTGGTTCCAGCATCCTCCCTTGCTACCTCGGGTGAAACCTCAATCCGCGTTTCATGGGCTATTGCTGAAAGGGCCAGTAGCTGCAGGAATTGTTTGGCTAATTAATTTTGCTGAACCTGGGTCAGGCCCATATAAGCTAACAAATGGTTCCGTTGCCTGGACTGGGATCTACCTAAGGGGTGTCTGATGTGGAACGCAGGGACTATATAGAAGAAGAATTGAAGGATCGAAGGGACCAAGAGCAGTAGTAGTTTAGAGTACAGTGGTAGAGTTGACAATGACGAGCGCGATCTAGCGACCAATATTCAAAGGAGTAGGAAGCGAAGATCCAAAACAATTTTGGTTCGTGTTAACCTCAGTGTGGAACGCACATAAAATTGCAGATGATAATATCAGGAAGGCTACCTTAGTTAGTGCACTGCAGGACTAGGCACTGACATGGTACATAAAGTACTCAAGTGATCACCCAACTGTAAGGACAGTAGAAATCCAAACCGAACTGAAGAAAGAGTTTAGCTGGCCAAAGTCAGAAACATAATTGATCATAGGGTTCAAGGAGATCACAATGATGCCTAGTGAAACCCCGTGGGATTTAGACAAAAGACTGAAAAGTACTATTTACGAGGCTAACATGACATTGATGGATCTGCAGCACTACACTTGGTTTATGGCATTCTTAACATCACATCTGAGGACAACTTTGTCACAATAGAATATCTCAACCTACGCTAAAGCATTGGAGACAACAATGAGGTTGCACAAAACTCTGCTACAAGACCTAGGGTTGGGAGTTCAGCAAATCCAAGCGCAGATCCAAAACTTGTGTTTGGAAATGAAGAAATTAAAATAAGAACAGGCACCGCGACCAAAAGTCTAGGAGAAAGTATGATGTATAAAGTGCAGGAGCCAGGGACACGATAAAGATCACTGCCCGGTCTCAGTGAATTATGTGGTAATGGGGGGACCAACACCATTACGACCAGAGGCACAAGTAGGGCCAAGCACAACAACCCTGCTCTGGTGCACAATCTGTTAGGTGGGAGGAAAATATAACACCGATAATTGTCATATACTGCCAAAATACAACCAGACCCCCTAGCAACTATTTTGTAACTTTTACAGATCGGTGGGCCACGAGGAAAGAGATTGTCATAGCTATAAATTATTAATGGACCAGTCACCTGCTTACAGAATGAAGACTGAGGCATGAGGTCAGGGTCCAGCCACGACGATTGCGCGCGATGGGTTCTAAGAACGTGGACGAGGACTGGGCGGAATGGGGCTAGGAAGGGGTCGCAGGCAAGTCATCTGTTACAATTGCGAAAGACAAGGACATTACGCGCGGGATTGTACCAACCCAACTAGAATTTCATGCACTTACTGTGAGCAATTCGATCATGAGCTAATAGATTGCCCTATGTTAATAGCCCAGATTCGGGAAAAAAGGGTAGTGCAACCAGCAACGACCCAGAACGTACAGATGATGAGGTTCGAACCCCGTGATGAAGACCCCAAAGTAAACATGGTACTAATAAGTGGAAAGGCCATAGGAGTAAGACACAAGGGTTGGAAAGGAGACATATCTGGAAGCTAGGGAGAGCTTTGTGGAGGTCTCTACCCCGGGTAGTAAGGATCAACCTGAGCCAGACAGGGATCCCTCGATGATAACTACCTTTTTAGAGACATGTATAAAATTGCTTCATGACAACAGGGCAGTTAAAGGCTTACAGGAATTGATCAATAGATGCGCAGGATGGAGGGAAATGCAATTAATGGCGTAGATCGACGATTATGAGATGGATCAGGTCATTCTGGACCTGGGCTCACATGCCAACGTACTGCCTAAACAGACTTGGGAGCGCATGGGTAAGCCTATACTACAATGGTCCCCTATCCAATTGCGGATGGCAAACCAGCAGAGATCCTACCCATGGGAAGGCTGCAAGGAATTATGGTAGATATTGACGGAACAAGTACTCAGATGGACTTTGAAGTTATTGAAGTCATGGATGAAAATACACCTTATCCTGCATTGTTAGGAATAGACTAGGCCACCGACATGAATGGGGTTATTAATTTGAAGAAGCGGACAATGATATTTGAAACGAAGTCACTCCGTGTAGTCGTTCCACTAGATCCAGCTGAAGGACCATGCTACATTGAACTTATGCGCAACAAAGAAGGTGATGGTAACTTAGATTGTATCTACAAAATTTCTGCACAAAGGCAAGGATGGGTCAAGTCAACGGAGGATCGAAGAATATCACGGGGCTCTGCAGAGTCCTGTACCACCATTTAGATGAAAAAGATGAGTGGTGGCATAACAGGTTGAACAGAGTAACCACGCTACACTACAATATGGTGACTAAATCTTTGTACTACATGAGGGCCCAGGATCGCGAACTGTTGATGTATGATGGGCTGATAATAATAGATGAATTCCTGACCAAATTTGAAATCGCGGTACTAGAGCACCAGCGGTTTGATGTGTTGAGATGGGTGTTGCGCACGACACCTGCGTGATGGTGGGGCACACATGAAGGGATGTTCGAAGATTGGCGCGACTGCAGGTGCATGATGAAGATAAGATTTGGAAAGCCGAAACTATGAATAACGGAGAAATACGATGGCCTGATGACCATGCATGCACCTTACCCAATGGATCAAAGCCTACGGAGAGGAATCTCAACCAGAGTAGGTGAACGTATTTTGTCACACCCTGGACGTGATTCCCAGAAATTGGTATACTGAAGCAGAGCTCTGACACGGCACAAGTGAGTGGGATATCTTGCGTGAAGGGTCTTTGTTGACATTCCTCTTTGGAGATCAATGGATGGATCCTGTGGATGACACATTACAGCTGGTGAAAACTGCCATTTTCAAAATGCCACCAAAGCCAGAAGAAACTGTGCATCCCGACTGGTCGCGACAGCTGAGCCAGGCCCTCAAATGTTACAATGTCCAGGTAGAAGATGATGAGGACGACTCGTGAAACATTGATATTCTGGAATCAGAGGGGAGCTGTGAGGTGCGCAGACCCGAAATCAAAGATCCAGATATCACGGTGCCATTAAAAATGAAACAAGTAAATATCGGAACCGAAGAGGAGCTGAAGCATGCAATGCTTGGAGACTACTGGGATGATGCCATAGTGGAAAAGGTCATCGAATTACTTTGTGAATATCGAGATTTATTCCAAACAAAAATCACAGAGCTAAAAGGGATCCTAGGAGACCTGGGGATGATGAAGATAACATTGAAGCCAGACGCGAAGCCAGTTAAGCAGCAACCCTGCCCATTGAATCCAAAATACAAAGCAAAGGTCCGCGAAGAACTAGACAAGATGTTGGTAGCAGGAATCATTGGACCAGTTGAGGAGTCTGATTGGGTAAGTCCGATGGTTGTGCAGTAGAAGAGACAAAAGGGTGATATTCGCATCTGCGTGGATCTCAGGAAGCTCAATGATGCCTATGTTAACAATCCATTCCCAACACCCTTTAGTGATGAGGTACTGGAGAATGTTGGTGGGCAGGAAGCCTACTCCTTCACGGATGGGTTCTCACGATACCACCATATCAATATTGCGCTAGAGGACAAGAGTAAAACAATGTTCGCCACTGAATGGGGTTGTTTTCAGTATACGGTGATGTCCTTTGGACTGAAGAACGCACCAACAATATTTTCACGAATTATGGTAGCGACATTCAAGGAATTTATACACAAGTTCTTAGAGGTCTATCTTGATGACTTGACCGTGTTCAGACTGGTGAAAAAACACGTAGCGAGCTTATGATTAATGCTAGATACTTGCCGACAACACCAGATTACGCTAAAAATGAAGAATTGTACTTTCCTCGTCCCCTTCAGGAACTTGCTGGGCCATGTGGTTTGTAAGCAAGGCTGATGGTGGATCTGACAAAGATCATTGTCATACTCAATCCGCAAGTGCTGTGAAGTGTCAAACAGCTACGCGCCACACTGGGACACATGGGTTACCATCGAAAATTCATCAAAAGTTACGCCCAGATCACGGCTCCAATGGAACAGTTGTTGAAGAAGGATGCTACTTATTGTTGGAATGAGGACTGCAACAAAAGTTTGGAGACGCTTAAGGAAAATATGGCATCCGCCCCTATAGTAGTATTTCTGAAATGGGACGTCGAATTTCATGTGCATGTTGACACGTCATGTATCACGTTGGTGGCGGTACTTACTCAACCAGGAGCAGAGGGAATTGACCATCCGATTGCGTTTGCAAGTCACCGATTGTTAAAAGCTAAGAAGAATTACTCCAGTATCAAGCACGAGGGATTAGCGATGGTATACGTGCTTCAAAAATACCACCACTATCTGCTTAGAGGCCACTTTAAGATGTATATTGATCACTCTGCACTAAAATACCTAGTGAAGAAGCTTGTGTTGGGGGGGCACATTTGTAGGTGGTTGTTGTTATTCCAAGAATATGACTTCGAGGTTGTCGTAAAGCCGGGACGTCTAAATGCAGGCCCTGATCACCTATCCCGAATTGAGATCGGTGAAGAGCCCACAAATCTAGAGGACGAACTCCCAGATGCAAAGCTATATGCACTGCATGTAGCGGATGGCCACTTTGAGGATATAATCGATTTCATAACTACAGAAACTGCATCGCAGGGATATTCTATTCGGCAGAAAAAGGAATTGGTGATACGCGCAACAAACTTTACTATGATTGTAGGGCACCTCTACAAAATGGGAAAAGATGAAATCTTACACAGGTATGTCCCAGAGTTTGAACGAGGATAGATCCTGGCCGAAGCACATGGGGGGGTTGCTAGTGGACATTATGCGGGTCACGCCACAACCCAGAATATTCTTCGTGCAGGATTATGGTGGCCCACTCTACATTAAGATTCGAAAGCATACTGCCAAGCCTGCGAGATATGTCAATAGACGAGGAAACCATCGCAGAGAGATGAAATGCCACTCCAGCCACAGATGATGCTACAACCATTCGAGAAGTGGGCAATCGACTTCGGAGGACCTATCGCACCACGAGGGAAGACGGGCGCACGCTATATCATCACCGTGATAGAATATTTGACTCAATGGGCAGAGACACAGCTAGTTAAGGATTGCACGGCTGCGACAGCTGCAAAGTTTTGGTTCTAAAACGTACTGACAAGATTTGGATGTCCCAAAATTCTCATGAGCGATTGGGGAACGCATTTTCTAAATGAAACGATTAGGGCACTCACTGAGGAATTTCAAATATATCACCAATAGAGTATGCCATACCACCCACAAGCGAATGGGATCGTTGAGGCATTCAACAAAATCTTGGAGACTGTGTTGACCAAGGTCTGTAAGGCGCAGCGAAATGAGTGGGACTTGCACATCCATGCTGTGCTATGGGCATACAGAACCACATGAAAAAAGTTGATGGGCTAGACACCTTTTCGGTTAGTCTATGGCAAGGAGGCCATGATGCCTATGGAATATATTATGCCTAGTCTGCGGATCATGGCAATAATAGGTATGGCAGATCGCGGGGCCTTGGAGGAACGGATCGCGTAGCTAGAGGAACTAGAGGAGGAACAGTTTTTGGCTGGATTCCATCAGCAAGTACAGAAACAACATGAGAAAGCGTGGCATGATCACCATATTAAGGTGCACACCTTCAAGAAGAATGACCTGGTATTACTATGTGACAGCAAGTTTGAGAATTTCCTTGGAAAAATCTGAATGCATTGGTTGGGACCCTATGTCGTCAAAGAATTTACTGACGGGGACAGGGTTCAGCTTACCAAACTCAATGGAGACCCCTTCCTAGGAAGAGTGAATGGCAACTGCCTAAAGCTCTACATAAGTGGGCCGACCACCTGACTAACCATCCGAGGGACAATCTCACTACTCCAGCCAGTTGAAAGAGAGCACAGGACGATAAAGCAGTTCGGGGGAAAGAGGCACGTTTGCCTGGATATGTGTAGATTTGACCAACCACAAAGGACACGGATGCGCGACAAGGAGTTTGCTGATGCGTTGCTAAGAGGAGACATGGTCATTGTTATCACTATTCATAACAAGATGTCTACATTATGGAAAAAGGGAGAGGGTGACGGGCAATTAAGAGTAGGGGTACGAGCCAGATATAGCATGAGCTACCACAAGTTTAACACGAGGACACCAGAACCAACGGGAGCTAGTGAATTTGAAATTTGAAACACTTATAAATCACAGAGGGGCATCCATCGAGCGATTTACACTTCTGGAACACACAATTTGGTTACTGATATGGAACTTTTCATTATCTTTGCACAAGGAGTAAGCCCGAGGGTGGTGATATGGTCAATGGAAAGGCAGGGCTCTTTGCGGAGCATGGTGTTGACAACTACGAACGCCATGCAAAGTTCAGCAACCACAGTAGGGGACGTACCAAAAAATGGAAGACACGAAGCAAAACTAGTTTAGATGTCACCGCCTTGTCTACGGGTAGGGTGGAGAAATACAACAGACACAAGAAAGGATGGAAAGATGGAGACCACTGATAGAAATGTAGTTACTAAGGTGTCCCTAATGTACCTTGAGGATTGAGATCTCACCGACAATAGAAAATGTCTTGCAAATTTGCAACAAAATCTATAGAGACAGTGCGAAGAGCAGATACGAAGGTAGGAAGTGGTTGCGGTGATACAAGGAGGTCCCGTATGTGGCTCCCCCGCTCGAGCTAAAATCCTATGAGGGGGTTTTCTGTGTTAACCGAGCAGAGCAGAATGAGCATTATCAGTCGAGAGAATTGGTGGAAACAACAAAGCCGAAGTCGGATGAAGCGTTGTAGGAGACAACGAAGAAGCAGAAGGACGACGAGCGTCACTCTAAGGGAGGTGAACCGCAAAGCCAAGGCAACGCATCTCACCGCACTAACGAGTGACTCGGGATGAGTCACGATGATTGTGTTGGGAGACTGTTTGGTAGCGAAGGTCCTGCGTAACAGTTTTGGGTCTAATAGCCTAGAAGTTAGGATAAAAATATTGTAAACCTCCAAAATATGCGGAGCGTGAAATATAAAAGGTCTAGTCAAAGGGTTGTCCACCCAAGAAATAATACAGAATAATAGGGAGTAAGTCGGTCCGCAGACCATAGGAAGGTATAAATAGAGCGTGACTCTATGGGTAGAAGGCAATTTTTTTTTGGTATGATCTTAGATCGTAAATGTAATGGGTTTTTGAGAAGGAAAGTCTGAAAGCATCTATAAGTCCGAGTCGAGGGTATTGGGTAGTGGATAGAGGCTCTGCAGCTGTGTGTGTAGAGGCCTGGAAGAGTCTGCAATTATGTGTGCGGACCCCTGCAGCTGAGTGCGCAGCGCAAATCTGGATGTATTGGTGATAAAGTGGAAATAAAGATAAGCTGCTTCTGTAATTCTATGTTAAATCTGAATTATCGCAGATCTGGATTTTTGTATGGTTAATATACTATTTGATCTATGCGCATATGCTTATGTTATGAATATATGTGAATCTGAGTTTATTCTGAGTACGCGAACTAGTTAAATCTGGTAAATGTTTGTTTAAAAACCCTGCTAAGTAGATTTGATTTAAAATACCTCATCAAGTAATTAATATTACGAATTAGCCTGGGTCCGGATCTATGCAGATGCAGAGCAGTGCGAGGTTGCAGAATGGTGCATGAACCCTCCACACCACATCTAGACATCCCAAGGGTGTGGAAACTTGGTTCCAGCACCCTCCCCTGCTACCTCAGGTGAGACCTTAGTCTGCGCTCCACGGGTTGTTGCTGAAAGGGCCGGTAGCTGTGGGATTTGTTCGGCTAATTAATTCTACCGAACCTAGGTCAGGCCCATATAAGCCAACACCGTTTTTGGGCGTGCGAGTTTCCTGTAACATAAATCTTCCATTTTCTTATAGTTTTCTAGCTCTATTTTTTATTTGTTTTGTTACAATGCTATTATAGATATCATGTTTTCAGGTTTCTAATTATCACTTCGTTCTTTTCCATATTAGAATCAAGCACTTGAGAAATACAAAAATACAAAAAATATTTACATTCCAAATAATTCTCATTTGTGCACCCAAAAGAATATATTTTTCATTTGTGCATTCACATTTTTTTATGTTGCACATTCATACTTATAAAATAGGATTTCCACAACATTTCTAGTTCAAGTTTATTAATTTTCCAAATGGAAATATTTCAATGCTTTTGTAGATAAGATGCTTTCATATTTCAATACGTTCATAGATCATTCTTTTATCACGCTTCCATAGATTAATTTTACAGTCTTTCTTAGATTAAAATTCATATTTCAACATTTGCTTTCATAGATTAGTTTTGAATGCTTTCGATACCCTATATTTCCCCGTTTTCATAAAATAACATTATCTTTTTTTACTTTGTGTTGTTACAATACTATTATAGATACTTTATTTTCATGTTTCTAATTGTCACTTTGTTCTTTTCTAGATTGTAATCAAGCACTTTAGAAATACAAAAATATAAAAAATTCTAAATTCTAAATCATTCATTCGTGCATCCAAAAGAATAGGTTTCTCATTTTTGCATTCACATTTGTTTTCTCTTCGCATTCATATTAAAACAAAATAATATTTGCACAACATTTCTAGTTCGAGTTTATTGCCTTTTCAAATGTACGTATTTCAATGCTTTTGTAGATCAAATTTCAATACTTTCATAGATCAATCTTTTATCACACTTCCATAGATTAATTTTACAGTTTTTCTCAGATTAAAACTCATATTTCAATATTTTCTTCAATAGATTAGTTTTGAATGCTCTTCATACTCTAGATTTCTTTGCTTTTATAAAGAAAGTTCTATTTCTTTCATTAAATAATACTTCCTCGCCTTCCCAGAAGTAAATGTCCTACTTTAATAGTTTAGATGTCCACATTTGTTAGAATAATTTTCCTCCTTTCATAATTTAGATTTATATGCTTTCTTAGACTAAATGTTTCATGCTTTCATAGACTAGATGTGTATGCTTTTCTTAGAATAAACTTCAATCACTTTCATTATTTTCCTAGGTTATGGTTTTTCTATTGTTTTCTTAGATTAGCATTTCATTTCATGTCATTTTATACACTTTCATAAAATTTATTTTACTTGCTTTCACAAACTATTTAATTTCATGTCATTTTATTCACTTTCATATAATAAAACTTTCTTTCATTGCAATAATGTTTATTTCCATTAGAATTCAAAGATAAACTCCTAACATATACTATGTTGTATACGTCATATTACATACCAAGATTGATAATTTAATGTAATAGACTTTAAAGCATAATTAAATTGGCCGAAAGTTAAATCCCTTTTACCTATGGATCAAATTTCTATTGTTTTATTCTCTTTCAAGAGCTATGGTTTTATTTCTAAAATTCTCGTACTTTTATTTTTAGCATTCATTTTCTTTCATGTTTTTCCTTTAATGATTTTTCATTATGGCTTGTAATTTCTTGTTATTAGAATATATTTCTTGATGGTTTCTCGTTTCTTGCTATTATATTAGTTTAATTTCTACACATTAACTTTTTGTTCATTTCCTTTATTATCATTTGCTTTACTTTTCTCCCTTGTTTAATCTCAGCTTATCCTATGACTATAAGGTGCTCCTTCCTTCACACTATTGGCCAATTGAGTTTCCTTATGACCACTGTCTCCTTCCTATCTACAAAATGTCAATTTCTCTTTAAACCCTATGGTAGATATCCATCAATGTTGGAGAGTTGAGAAACATAAATAATAAGGTTGAAATTTGGCATCCATTCTTGTTATTATGGTAGTTTTATTTAAATTAATAGCTTTCTTTGTAGTAAAATGATCATTTTATTTATGAGTATTTCTTTGCTTAGTTCTTACATTCTTAAAATTAGCATGTTTCATTTTTGAAAGATGATAGTTTTAGTTTAGTTTTCAAATACAGTGCACAACACTTTGCAAGTTTGTATGAACCCCAAGTTGAAATTACAATGAGAAGTTCAACATTCTCATTGAAATTATATGGCCCATCACCTTTTGGTGACGTTTTATAAAAAATACATAGAGATGCATTTTCTTATATTGGGATTTTCATAGTTTTCTATATATTTCTTGCAAAAATACCTTTTTGAATACTAATGCGGGGATGGTAACAACTGATCCAAAAAGAAGAGAAAACACCTCCAAGACTTCCATGGTAAATGATATAGGATACAAAATGTATAATGTCAACTAGGTAATGTTAAAACATTTATATCATTAACTTCTAGGCATGTATCACAATATATATGAAATATTTGTGAAAAACTTGGTTGAAATTGTTAAAAACACAATGAGGAAATTCACGTTTTGAGTAGGAAAATGGAGAGATTTTAAAATAATGTTTCTATAGAATATAGAACTATGAGTTAGTTTTCCAATCCAATTGAAGTCACTCCTTTTTAACATACTATGAAGAAATTCCACTAAAAAAAGTGGCTACTTGTTTGAAAATATGTAATGTTCCAATTTTGCAAGTTCATTGTCCCTTAGCATGTTTTGCATATCAATTCAACATATCATTAAAACCTATTTTTAGTGGAAATAATTCCATGAATATACTTTCTTCTCTAAATATAATAATGTCAATCCGATATCAAATGAGAAAGTTATGCCCCAAAATGTAATTGTTGGTATAAGATGGAAAATGTAAACAACTTCAACATAGGTTGTGTCTTAGTAGATTTTACATACCAAAGTTGTGTACTTTTAAAACCCATTTCTACTAGATATTTCCTGAGAAATATCCTTTCAAATTTTTTTTGAATCACTTCAATTTGATTTCATATGAAAAATTCATCATCAAAACATCATTGAGTTGCCTAGGCTAGATACCACTTCTTATCATGTTAAAATGCAAACTATTTCGTGAATCCTTTTCAAATCTATTACATATGAATTGTTTATGAGAATTTTGATGTTTATTGGAAAAACAAAGTCATCATACCTCTCTTCTTCCATAATCTCACCATGTATTCTAGGATAAATGCTAGCTTTATGCAGATTTCCAAGGATTAACAAGCTCAACTTAGCTATGAATGAGTGATTTACGAGAGACACAACTAGACGGTAAAACTCCAAAATGTTAAAGAAGTACAAGAGAAAGTAATTGGTTCCATAAAAGAATTACATATCCATGAAAATTGTGAGGAGGACTACCATAGTTGAAGTAAATTAAGAAAATCATTACCTCCAAAGAAAAACAGATGTGGGACGTCTCAAAATGAAAAAGAAGAAGAAAGAAAAAAAGAGAATAAAATTTCCCAAGATTAAACCTATTTGAGGCATCTAGGACACGTATTTACTTGAAAACCTCCTCGAGGAAAGCTTGGACTTGAAGAATAAAAAAGAACAAGAAATAGAATTTCCTCATAATGAAAACCTTTTTGAGGCACCATGGGGAAGAGAATTGATGAAAACCATGAATGGTACCAATACCATGAGAAAAAAGAGAAAAAGGAAAAAAGGAAAAAAGAACAAAGAAAAAGAGAAATTAGTATACAAACTGTAAGGATAATGAAATGTACAACACGATATTCATCACAATGTCTATGGGTAGTAATAATTTCCATGCTACAAGACAAAAAAATATGTTTATTACAAAAAAAGTGCAAGGTAGACAATTTTCAAGCAAATGATAACACAACCAACACTTGCAACATTACCAACTTTTATCCCAAATAATCACCATAAGATTCATAAGATCAACATTAGCTACTATACATGCAAATAGGAAAAAGAAGATCAACATCAACTAGTCAAGCATTGAAGTTCACACTAACATCAACAAAATCATCATTTCATGGATCTCCTCTTGAAAAATAAGTTTCATCATATATGTGTTCAAGTTATATATTTTTTTCATTCTTCATTATTCTTAAATTCCCTGTATAGCTACTCCTTTGCATAACTAAGATCCTATGTGTTGATGTATCATAACTTACCACTCATACCTATTTCCACCATACCACTTATTGTAAAAACCATTTCATCCATTAAACCATCCACTTCCACTTCATAAACCATCCATATACTCATTAAGTTATCCCACCAAATTATCCACCCATATAATCCCCCATATCCATTGATTCTCAACTTTCATACTCTTCAAAACATAATTTTGGAAAAACAAAAAACCCACAACCTATAGGGCTTTACATGATACCCTACAAGTTGCTACAATATACACAACAAGCAGAATTTTTCATAGGAAGTGCTTCATTCTTTATTAGAGGACATCATTATGACTCAAGGACACTTAATAGCAAGAAAAATTGAATTCTCAACCTTATATAGGATCCCCCACAACTAGAAATTCTACAACAACATGGAAAATTCACCACCAACAACTTACACAATCTACTCCAACATCTAAAAACAAGACACCCACACAATGGAGGTGACTTCAACGACTCAAGTAACTTTAAAATCACCCAACAACAACAACACTAAAACCAACCTATATTATCCCTCCAATTACATCAACCACTCTAGAGGATTTCTTTAGTTCCTATGCAAATATGTGAACACTTGCATGCCAACAGAAGAAAAAAAATTGTGTGCCACTCACTTCAACTTTATTATTTCATTAAGTGAAAGTTAAGCTTGAGATTTGATCATACAAGCTACAAGAAAGTTGTTTCCTCGAATATCCAATTTTAGGGGTATTCAAATTTGTGATTCATACAACTAACAATTGGAATGATAATCATAATAATTCAAGGAGTGCCCAGATTTTGGAAATTATTAACATAATTTCTCAAATCCAATTAGATTCATCATCTTGAGGAAAAATACATGCATGCTTGTCAAGTGATCATTTCAAGGTGTCACTTCAGTTTTTTGAGTTGAATGGATGAGAATCTGAGTTGATAGCATCTGGAAACGTGAGTTAAAAAAGACGAAATGAGGGCGATGGAAAGTGTATGATTATAAAAAGTGGAAATGGTGGTGGATGTCACTTCCAAAGTGTGCAATATTTTTATAAACATGCAAAGTGGTGAAGGAATGTTATACAAATCAGAAAAGGAAGCATCAACAATTGCAAGAAATTTTAACAAATACCGATAAGGAAAACAAATTTGAAAATAAAACATATAATACAGCACCCAGAATTAACGCAAAATTTTAAGATGCATTGGAATTTAACCCTGCATACCTTTTACGATGACTTCTAGGGATATACTTATTCTTTTAACCTATCTTTACACCTTACAATACCATTCTTAATTTACATATTTTAAAACAAGTTTGAAAATCTGACATTTGAAAATTCATATATTTTTATTGGGAATAATATTTAATTATTGTAAGCTAGTAGCATGTAAGTTGATGTTAATTTAGAATCACAACATAAAAAGAAGATGCCACTACCATGTCTTTATATGAAAATGCCACCTTGTGTGGGTAGGTTTAAGTTCAAATCACCTAAAAATATATCTAATTTAAAGTTGTAATTTTCTACTCATTAGTATTAAACTAGCATTTGCACTAGATGTTGCAAAGGAAATGCCGTAAGGCATAAATTGAAGAACACAAATACAACAAGATAATACTTTGATAAAGAATAAAAACATATTGAAATCTCAAATCAATGCCCCATTAACTGGAACCA
>APFE031726610.1:75373-114313 GCA_000404065.3 Pinus taeda | reverse complement strand
GGGAACTGAATGTGAACAGTCATCGAGAAGATGAACTGAACAATCACATTCATGTATATATTAGATAGCTGGCTAAATGAATAAACGCATTAGTTTTCTGGAGTTACTCCTAGCCTGACACATTCATTACAAAACTTCCATCAAAGGCACAAGTAACAGATTAACATGTATTTTCCCTTCATTATTTTCATCATAGAGCCAAGAAACACGAAATCCAAGAATGGGTGTTTGTTAAATCCGAATTGCTACAATGGATGTGACTTGCCATCAAAAAGAGCATTCCCATCCTCAGATGAACCCCATTCTTCTTCAGTTGACCACTTGATTTTATTCAATTCCCATAATTTTTTCTCCATTCATTTGCCCCATCTTGTAGTCTGTCAAAGGACTTCCCTTGTCCTCAAAATCATTACCCCATTCTTCTTCAGTTGACCACTTGATTTTATTCAATTCCCATAATTTTTTCTTTATTCATTTTCCCCATCTTGTAGTCTGTCAAAGGACTACCCTTGTCCTCAGAAGCATTACCACTGGTACCAAGGAGATCATTAGAAAAGACACTTTACAACTTTGAATAGGACTGAGACATATCACATACAAGAGTCTTTTAGCTGCAATATTTTGTTCAAATGATGCATGCTAAGATCATTTAGGCATCCCATTTATGTATAGAGAGATGATTCTGTACTACCAAAAATTTTATCTACGGCACTCATACTGGAAAAATCAGAGTAGCATGACAACTATCATGGTTATGTTCATTGAGACAAAATTGCAATTAGGACCTTGATTTGATCAGCTAGCTGCAGTAGTCGCAGTTCCATGACAGGTTAGGGGCGCCATTTTCTGCTACTGAGAAGCATCTTGATCCGATTCATCAATGTCTGCATTCCATATGAAATGGGCATATGATCCAAGAACGTCGCTGCATAAGAGAGCCAATTAGTTAGGTAACACAAGTATAAATGGTTTCATATATTAAAATCCACAGGTCTAACAGATCTTATTTAGCCATTTAAGATATAGAAGCTTTGCAACCTTTGTATATGAGCTATGGTCAAAGCATTGCCCTTGGATATTATCACACATTTCAAAATGTCACACACTGAGTAACCACGCAATCATAGAAATGAATCTCAAACAACAATCATTACACGAAATTATGCATGTAAATTCATGAACAAAAAGTAGTGAAAAAACACAACAATTAATGCAAACAATAAAAACATACAACTTGATCACACAAAAATTTAACCAATCAATATGCATAAAAAAATTTAGTAATTACCACCCCCTAATAAATGTATACAATAAATACATACACCTTGATCATACAAAAGTTGAACTAATAAACATACATACAAAAAATGTGAGATTATGACAAAAACGACGGTTGGAAAAGATATTATATTGGTTAAATCAAATGCATATACACAATTTCAAGTTCATTTAAGATTTCAAAATTCCAATTAACATGTTATAATTTATATTGATGTATGATTTGATACTTCTAATTCTACAATCTATTAAACTAAAAGTATCTAGTTCTAAAATGAATAAACAAAATAAAATGAAAAAGTAAGGTGGAGAGATGGACACAAAACTTTGAGGATAGTCATGGTCCATCCTCAAGAGCAAAGAGAAAGGGCTTTTATCCCCTTCAAAGAAAAGAATAATTTTTATTATTATGATGCTTTTGAATAATTACATAATAATGATAAAAAAAATAAATGAATGTTAGTTTTTTTTAGGTCATAATAACAAAATAAATTCATATCTTTTGTGATGACATGTAGATATTTCATCTATCATGGCATGTGTGTATATTCTTCACGTCTTTCATATCCTCACAAAAATAACAAATGATTAAAAATTAGTGGTCATCTACGCCTTATCTATAAAGTAACAAAAACTTTTTGAAATAAGTTTAATATTTCAAGCCAGTGTCTACCCTATAAAGTAACAAAAAAAAATTGAAATAAATTTAATATTTTAAGCAATTGACTAACCTGATTTAATAATTGAAAAATTCTCAAAGATGAATTATACTCCATAATAAGAGAGCCAACATTGGAGCCCATACTTTCACTAAAACCAAAAGAAACACAACCACTTGTTAAAAAGAAATTCAAGTAGTAATAATAAATAAAAAATAATAAACATTAAAGTATAAAATGGTAATTCCAACACATAGGTATACATATACATGCTCTATGTCCATTGTTAGATTAAATGGGTGTGGAGAAAATTAGTAGAGAACCCAAAATTGTATTTCTAATTAAGAGAGGGGTGGAGAAATGCTTTAAATGCGGGTTGTCATTCTCATGAAACCCTTTGCAAAGGGAATGTTAAGATTCTGAGAGAGAAGCTAGGCTTGGTAGAGAACACCTTCCTTGTGAAGACAGAATGTCAGTGTTTGGTTGCTCAAAGTTGTTCTCCTAAAAAAAGCTGCAAATGAGTTTTGAAGAGGATTATTAGCAGAACGACTTATAGATCTATGAAAATTCCTTCCATATAGATGCTTGACATCTTCTATTTCTGACCAATGTAAGTTTATGACATATTTTATGAAAGTTGTGATCGATACCTCTCACATTATGAGCCATTATGATGGGAGATTCACATGCTAAGTAGGGAACATCTCTTGAGGAACGATTATTTGTTATATTGGCCAATGATTCGTTTCACAGAGAGATATTTTTGTAATTTCTGGTTCCTTTCTTGTCAAGTCAAGTTGGGAGAGCATTGTAGTTAGGCTTATATATAGCTAGAATGAGTAGAGTGAATCTACCGAGAGGGTGCCTCAAGCTTTTGAGAAGCCATTTTAATCCCTTGACGATAGCGGTGTAACATTTATATTGTGTGGATAAGAAAATATTCATTGTTGTTTCAAACTACTGTGTTGTCCACTATATTCATGTTACTGAATTATTAGATCTAGTTATCTTCTGATATGCCATGTTTGTGGTCTTTGAGTTCACCATTCAACAAATGTATTTAAACAAATTGCAAATTTTGATTGAAGTTTTAGTATTGGAGTTTTTTCTCTTATCATGGAATCATCACAATGATCACTATAAATTATTTGAATAAACTATCATACAAGAAAATAAAGAAATTCAATGGAAATACAAGGCAATCTAAACATTCTTATCATGAAGAAAAAATAGGCATATGCATTTCTGATAAAAATCCCTTATTCTCCACGGTGCAATCAATAATAATTGTATAACACCCTGCAAGTTTAGCATAGTCATTCAAGAAAATGCTTACCTCTGATAGATGAATCCACAGAGGCGATATTTGCACCGTAACGTGGTTTTATTTTCCTTGTTTCTCTCGATTTTGTGATCCCTTTGTCACATCACCGTGGATGCAAAGGATCTAGGATTTAGTTTAAAAAACAAAGAAAATAAGACACAAAAATGTTGCAATTCAATTTTAAACGAAGAAAATAAGACAAAAAAAGACATTGCAATTCAATTTACAGGAATGGAGCTATGTCAATGAATTACAGCCATTAACCTATAATCGAATGCAAAGAGTTGGAAAATAATTTTACTAGAGCCAAATGGTGTGCCCCTGGGCTTTCAAATGCAACAGATTTAGAAAAGCCATATTGATTCAAGGGAGCCCTCTAAATCCAATTCGAAACCCCACTCCCATCTTCGATGTGACCCACTTTACCGCTAGGCTTTGAGGAATTTCGTCCCCAGAAAAACGCTCCCAGTGGCCACCATCCAGAACTCTGACAGATGAATCCACAACAACATATTGACCCACTTTACCGCAGGCTTTGAGGAATTCCTTGTCTAAAAAAACACTCCCAGTGGCCACTATTTGAACATTGTTGGCATTTTCTATCACAGAGATGAGATGGTCATCGCCCAAATCCAACAGTGAGATTGGCAGCAGAGGATCTATGCAAATTGAATTTATGCCTCTGTGAATTAAATCTAGGCAGATTGCAAACCGGAGAGGCCTAGTGAGAGCCACTGGTTGAAGAATATTTCTGTAAAATTGATTCGCAATTCAGCGGTTTTATTGATTACTTGTTGCATAGCCATCCGCATCGCTGCACATAATATTGTTGTCCATTAAGTCAATCCTAGGAGGCGCAGTATTTTTTTATATCTATCTCTCAAACATTGTGGAGTTTTCTACATTTTTGAAAGCCATTTATGGAATTAGTACAACGCTTTGCTGCCCATGAAGTCAACACCACTTGACACCTTGTGGACATTTCTGCATCTTTTGAAAAACATTCAAGGAATTAGTATGGTGTAACATCCCATACCCAATTCGAATTACCTGTCAAGAAAGAAATCAGAGTCAGAAATGAAAATCAGCACCGAGATTCATAAGCAACAGAAGCCTAATCATTAAACAGTCTAGGAGTGGGAAGGCGGGACAAATTGCATCATGATGAACCCACTTCACATCGGCAACAGCGAATTGGGTCAAATGAACAGATCTGCGCGCACTCAATTCTAATTCATGTTGAATCCCAATATGGGAATTCAACACAGGAGTAGATGACTTGTTTGAAGCAAATTGTTTCTTGTTTGAAGCAAACTATTTCCACAACGAACTTTTAACCAACAAACTGTTTCTGCAATGAACTTTTAACCAGTGAACTGTTTCCGCAACGAACTTTTAACCACTTTGATCGAACGACTGAAACCTTTGCAGTGATCTAACATATAATCTTGTGGCCCACAAGGATGATAGGTGGGCAGAGGAGTTGATTTCAAAGGGAACGCCTTACGGCGTAATTATATATAGAATTTAATATTAAAGTTGGTGGACTACATTTTTATCTTGTTTAATTTTCACTCTAATCGAGAAATAGCACAAAATTTGAACCCAATATTTCAGATTCAATAAAACCTTATGAAAATGGTCATTACCAATTAAACTACCCAATATTTTATAACATTATAAAACATTCATCATTTAAATTTACAATTTTAATTTAAATTTTAAATAAAATTAATATTATATATATTTTAAAAAATAAAAACCTAATAAATTTAAACTACATTAAAGTTAAATCAAATTAAAAAAAAAAAAAAAGGAAAAAAATTTAATTCCAACAACTCCACATTATAAGAAATTGGATGTTAAGATGTTTGTCAATGTTTTGCTCCCGGTAAATCTAATTTAATTCATTCGATCTCATTCGATTTTTAATTTAGTTTATTTATTATGTAATTCAAAATGAAGAAAATTTTAATTTAATTTATTCAATATATAGTCAAAATGAAGAAAATTGCCTTGACAATGGAAACTTAAATTAACCTTAAAAACCTCAGAACATTGATAAAAGGCCACATTATTGATTGCTCTCCACAGTCGTTTTTGTCAATGCCTTGTTTGTTTGTAGAACCAGATGCAGTTGGCTTATTTGTACATTTGTTACGTGTGGGCTGAGGTAGGTATATATAAGAGATTTGATTTAGACAGATATCGAAATTATTTTTCTAAAGTTTTGAAATATTTTTGAAAATTGAGAGAAGTTGACACATTAGTGAAACTATCATTATCACAATATAAAAAATATATAACTGAATTACAGTCATATAAATATCTATAATATTAGGATTTGAATAATAACAACGAAGATATCTATAGATATTTATAAAATTTGTATCATTTATTAAACGGGAACTAAATCAACTGCCTTGTTACCTGGAACTTCTTATGAATAAGTTTAACACTTCATGCATGTCTTCCACATCACATTACGCGTGTTCAGTGGCCAAAGGTCAAACCCTGAGACGACTTTGTCCGCAGGAATTGCAGGATATACTTAGCTACACAGAAAGCAACGGATTGAATAGTGATCATGGGATTCACCCCAACAGAGGTTGGCAACAAACTGCCATCACAGACGAACAGTCCTTCAACTTCCCAGCTCTCGCCCTTCCAGTCCACGCCACCAGAGACTTCGTCTTTGCCCATTCTACAGCTCCCCATCTGATGAGCAGAGAAAAGGGTCGGCCACACTCCTCGCCTTCCCTTCCCCTGGTTGTTCAATAACTCCTCGATTTCATCATCGGTGGCGCCCTTAACAATCAGACGCTCCCCGTCGCTACGATGCGTCCCCACCTCTGTGGCACCGGCAGCGATCAAGATCCGGAGGCATCTCCTCAGCCCCTCCTTTAAATTTTCTTTATCCGGTTCAGCAAGCCTGTAGGCGATATCCTTTTCCCCGCCAATGACTCCGCTGCCGCGGTCACGAGCCAAACAGAACACGTGGGCCGTCCGATGATATTTTCGCATGCGGTCTTTCATATCCAGGCCGGAGATCCAGGGAATCATGGCGGCGAAGGAACCGGGAGCAATTGCCGGCGTCTGGATAATGGTGCCATACCCTGATTGCTCCCACTTGGCGCCTTCTTTACAAATGGTGGTGATGATGCCGCCCTCGTGGGGTTTGCCCGCTGGTTCTTGATTTTCCGGGAAGAAACCCCAAGCCATCTGGACAGGATGGAGGTGAAGATTTCTACCTATGTTAGGGTTCCGGAGGCCGCTGGAGCGGAGAAGCGGTGGCGTCAGAAGAGAACCGCAAGCGGCCACGGTCACCTTGGCCTGTATGAATATTCTTCTTTCTTTTGCCCCAAAAGTAGCCACGACACCGGCGGCCCTTTGCTTCCCGTTTGCTGGGATCTTTTGGCACAAAATCTTTTCCGCTTTACATCCCGCTAAAATTAGCGAGCCGGAATCCACAGCATCCACTAGCCACGTCTCGTCCGCCCCTTTCTTGTTTCCCGACCTGCAACCACAACAGCAGGAGCCGCAGAAATGATCCTCCGTTGAATTCCGGGGAACTTTCTCGAAATGAAACCCTAATTTGGCACAGCCTGTACTCAAAACGCTATTTTGGAAGCTCTCTTTAGAGCATCCGTCTTGAACCCCAAGGCGCCCGCAGACGGCATTCATGGCGTCCTGATAGTCCTGGGATTCGAACAGGGGCAAGTCGTGTTGTTTGGACCATTCTTTGAGCACGTGGGGAGGCGTGCGGATAGAGGCAGACCAGTTTATGGCGGAGCCGCCCCCCACAGTGGCACCGGCCATGATGAGGACTTTACCGTCGTTAGTGGGAAGAATGCCTCCGGATTCGTACATCTGATCAAACGAGGGGCCTTCCAGGAGGGTTAAATCGTCTCGGGCGTAGTATTTGCCTTTTTCAAGAATGATAACTCTGTAACCGGCCTTGGCAAGAACGCCGGCTGCCACTCCCCCACCCGAACCTGAGCCTATAACCACGGCATCACATTCTACTTTCCAAGCTTTCTTCTCGCCACTCAAATTTTCTTCTTCTGCTACAGTAAAACCCCTATCTTGAAACAGTCTCGGCAGGTCTTGCTGCAAAGCAGAAGTCAAATCGATCACTCCCTTTTCCAACGGCCGGCCGCTCGCCACACTATCTGTTTCAGGTTCCGGCGGGGAATATCCGATGCCTTTCCATGCTGGATTCTCGGCATTCTCATCCACCTGGGAAAACCGATCAGCAGTGAAATCTCCTCTAATTCGTAAAATTTGAACCAAAAAACAGCAGTGAAATCATAACAGTTCGTATTGTGTAAAGCTTACCACGGTGTAGAATTTGAATACACAGCAGATCTTGAAGATCTTAAAGGCAAATTTCAGAAATGCGAATCTCCTTCCCCGAGACCAATCAAGCATAATCTGCTCCCTCGAGCCCTGCTTAATGTCGGAAAATGCTTGCAGATAAGGGAACTCCTCCTTTAAACTAGCCGATCCGCAGACCATCCATGTTCCCAGTCTCGTTGCTAATAGCCAAAGAAGGCATCTCGCCATGACCAACCCGATCGGCTTCACACGCCTCGCCATTAATTCCGCGACCTTCAAATATTAAAACCCATCACAAACTTACTAACATCAGTAAGTAATAACAATCATGGAATCATATTATTTATAGTGTGCTGGAAAATACCTGTTCAGGAATTCCATTCTGGGAGCCGGAGAGGCGATAAAAGGATTCGACCTCCGGATCTTGCAGGTCCTTAGGAGGGAGAACTGACGGGATGAATGTATCGCAGATCGCTGCAAGAGATTTAATTTGGGAGGCAGAGAGCCCATGGCTATGTGACGTGATTCTCCCTCCTCTTAGCATTGGGTGCCCGTGAGTTTTTGCAGCACCGGGGGCATTGCATTCCTCCATTTTCGATTCTTCTCCTATCGCTTGACGTATGTGTATATATGTTGCAGATTCCTTTCTCCTATAGCTTGTCGTATGTGTATATATCTTGCAGATTCCTAATATATACACATATATATATATTCAACTAAAACAGAACACAAGTGTTTCCTTACTGAGGAAGGAGATGGCTGTTTCTATATATATTGAAGCATCTCGTAACGGCGGGGCTTAACGCGCATGCAGGTTGTGTTCCTTTGTTGAAAGAGATAGTTTTGTAGGTGTTCTTTTATTGAAAGCGGTAGTTTAAAAGGTGAATGTATTGAATTCAAGTGACTCTGCGGAAAAACTTGGCATGCCTAAACTGAGAAGTGTTTGCATGTCCAAATATTGGCCAAATATTTCAGGTTTTGTAGGTGTTCTTTTATTGAAAGCAGTAGTTTAAAAGGTGAATGTATTGAATTCAAGTGACTTTGCGGAAAAACTTGGCATGCCTAAACTGAGAAGTGTTTGCATGTCCAAATATTGGCCAAATATTTCAGGACTGGATGTATTTTTGTCCATATAAACATTTATGGGGACCGTTAATTGATTATTAATTTTAAATTTATTTGCCACTATGTTTACAGATAGTCTACTAAATATAAAGTGTTGTTATTGATTATTAGTTTTATATTTGTTAATCGCTGTGAAAAGTTTAAATAATTAATTAAAAAAAATATAATTATAATTAATGTTTTTCAATCTGTTTGTGTGATTACTTTTTTCTTTCCCGATATCTCTCATTGGAAGCTATTATTGTCCATACATGCAATGAAGTTTCACCTAAGGCATTATATATATCTTGATTTATTTTTGATTTTATTATTAATTGATTTATATATTCTATGTTATTAATTTTTTTCTAAATATTATTAGAATATAATATTAATGGAAAAGTTTATAATATTAATTTTAACTTTAATACAAGTTTTGTAATATAAGCCTATTGGGTTTATAATATAATAGTGATTTACGTTTATAATATTAATCTTTTGTGTTTATAATAGGAATGTTATTGGGATTATAAATTCAATAAAATAATATTAAACCCTGGGAATATAAATTCTTAAATTAATAAATCCAAGAGATTGATACCAAAGGAATAGTATTAAAGCCCATGAATACTTATGCTTGGGTTTGTGATATTAATATTCTCTTAAATTTTTTATATTAATCTCAAGAGTTTTTTAACATTAATATGTTGAGTTTATTGATTTCTTAGGCTTGTAATATTAATAATCCCTTGCGCTTTTAATATTAATTCTTTTATATTATTATTGTTTTTTTGGATTTTCAATATATATTCCTTGGGTTTATTAATTCCTTAGTTTATTGATCTTTTGGGTTATAATAATCTCATTTGTTTTTTAATTCCTTGGGTTTATAATATTAATATTTTTTTGGGTTTATGAGTCATTGACTTTATAATCTTGGATTTTTTGATATTAATCATAAATTTGATATATTAATATATTAATTTATCATATTAAGTTTATAGTATAACATATATTGAATTGATACTTATTGTATATATCAACCACATTTATTAATATAATCGTATTAACATCTGTTTATGTTTTCACCTACCCCCAAGATATATCTAAATTGAAGTATAGTTTTGTCTATATTAACCACCTTTCGTGTCATTACATAAAATTATGTTCGCGTGGAAAATGGATGAACGCAAATGTTAGATTACACAATGGCATGACGTGGGGGTTAAAATTGCTCCCCTCTATCATACAATTTCATAGTTTAGAGAAATGGTTAAACAGAAAAAGTGTGGAAAGTTATGGGAGCGCTAATGGAATGGAAAATCTTAGCTTTATATCTTATTTAGATAACAAGCCTAATGGGTTATAATATAGATTTTATGGATATTATAGTGTAAAGATGATAGGAATAATTAAAATATTATATATAGAATTTGAAATAAATATGAATATAAAAATATATGATGATGATGATGGTGGTGGTGGTTAACGTCTGTTGAGACCAAAAGAAACAAATTATTTATTTTGATTTAAGATTTTATTCCTATGCTCAAACAACTTGGAGAGAAGCCTCCCGAGCTCACTATAATTTTGACATTGTAAAAGGCTAGGAAGGTCAGTATTGTAACAAAGATTGTGAAACTGAGATTTAATGTGGTTGTACACGGAACACTCTAAGAGGAAGTGGTTTTCATTCTCATAGATGGCAAATCCTTTCCATCCATGGTGTTTTAGGAACTACCCAATAACCTGTTTCACTATGGAGCTCATGAGAATTCGTTCTAATATTTGCTATATTGATTTTCCTCTTTGAGCTAGTTAAAATAGAGAGATACTTTTGATCTTCTAGGGTGGGGTTGATGACCTTCTTATAATAACTTAATTTTCTTTTAGCTACTAAATCTTCTCACACCACATTTTTTTGAACTTAGAAGTAACAATATCTTTAATGTTATTAATGTTTTGCAATGCATCATTCTCGTTGATCTCCCAATAGTTTAACCAGACCCTTGTGTCTTTATGCTACCCCCGTTTGAGCCTTAGGTGGTTTTCGCTGGAATTTAATGCTAGCTTAGGAAGTCTATGATCGCCTATGTTATTAAGTTTATGCTTGTACAACAGAAACTTATTCATAGCTAGGCTCTCACTAGGGGAAAGACCTGCTTCTATAAGGAGAATAGGATAGGGTGTATTGCTTTTAATTTTCAGGTTATACATTATAAAATGCTTCTGTATTTGCTCAATCTTTCTCCACGATTCTCTAGAGATGCTGCAACCCCAAACCTCACAGCCATATAAGATAACAGGAGTGACTAAAGTTTCAAAGAGGAACTTCTTTTTATCCCACATTACTAGGTTTGCAGTTTTACAATTATTTTCAAGACCAAAATAAGCTTTCCACCCCCCATTAATCCTTTTCTCAATGCTATGGTTCCAGTTGAGTTTTTGATGAATATCAATTCCTAGGTACTTGTAAGGATACACTTCCTCCAAATTATTATTGTCATACACAAAATTAGCGTAAGTATCCTTCTTGGATTTGATAATCATAACTTTTGTTTTGTCAGTGTTAATAGTCATACCCATGGTAGAGTAGGAATCCTTAAGAAGCCTGAGTTGCTTATCAAGATCATATGGGCACCTTGCGAAAAGAACAATATTGTCAGCATAGAGAAGAAGGATGACGACTATCCTAGCTAAGAATGTGGCATCACATCCTGCGTCCTCTAAATAGCCTTCGAGCTTGTCAATGTAAATGCCAAATAGGGTAGGGGAGAGGGGGCAACCTTGTTTAACTCCGATGTTACACTTAATATCTTTCGACCACCCCTCATTACTCTTTAGCTTGGCAATTACATTCTCGTATAACCTTATAGCGACAGCTCTCAACTCTAGAGGAACCTTTAGCTCTTCTAATCTATTCCAAAGGTTGTATCTAGGAACCATATCGAAAGCCTTTCTAAAGTCCACAAAGCAACAAAATAAATTTGATTTATCATTACGACATTCCTCCACAACGGTCCTAAGCGTAATGAGGTAGTATGTCGTTGAGTGATGCCTTCTGAAACCTGCTTGGCCTTTAGCTCACTTACCTTCACTTTCAAGCCATATGCTTAACTTATTTTCCAAAGTACTACCATATAACTTGGCTAAGAGAGGGTTGATCATAATTGTTTGATAATTAGAGGGGTTATTTGTATCCCCACTTTTAAAAATAGGGATAATGAGGCTTTCAGTCCACGGTTTAGGGAACCCTTGCTTGACTGCTTGATTGAAAAGCTTGTGGATGTGGGGGATGAGGACAGGGCCTCCAATTTTTAAGATTTCTGCCTGGTAACCTTCAATGTCCTTAGCTTTCCCATTAGCCAGGCAATTAACCCCAAACTTAATGTCTTCTAAAGAGAAAACTTATTTCATTGTGAGCAGGGTTTCCAAGTTATCCATGACATTTAGAGATTCATAAAGCTTTTTAAGGTAGGAATTCCAATCGTGAAGAGCAATTCTATTATTATCTTTATTTTAAAATGTAAGATTAAATTTTATTAAAAATAATTTAAAACAAAGGTTATATATTATTTAGTAGTGTCGATTAGCTTAAATATATTTTAATGAAACAAAAAAATAACAAAACAAATTTTATCACAAAACCAAACAATTCATAAAATATTATATTGTTGAATGTCATCACCCAAAAATTTAAAAATATGATTAACTAATATTGTTTATATTAACATACATATATTTATATTTGTGTGTTTTATTATAAAAAAGATAAATAAAAAGGAAATAAAACTAAAAACAAAAAATTTAGTAACTGATGGAAATGGAAGTTAATAAACAACCCATAATAAGACCTCAATCAATCACTTTACAAATAATAAATAATTTAAATAATAATAATAAAAAAAATGAATTCTCTATATTAAACTATGGATAAACGTCATAAATTTTTGGTCAAAGACAAATTAATACCAATAAATAATAATAAATAAATATTAAATATAATAATAATAAATAAATAAATAATAATAATATTTTAAGTTTATAATTAAACAAGAAATTAAAATAAGATATGTGTACAAGAAAACTTTACAAATTTTTTTTTTCACTTATACGTAATTTTTAATATTCATTTATATTGCGAAATATGGAAACGAAACATGTTTAAAAACCTTTCCTATAAAATAGACGCAAGGTAACAAAGATTTGGCAAAGATGAACACTAAGTTGTTTTCTTTCCAACATGCACGACCTCCATATCCATTTTTGTTGCGAAGTATGAAGACCAAGTTCATACTCTAAGTTGCTTTCTTTTCAACATACACAACCTCCATATGCATTTTTGCTATGAAGTATGAAGACCAAGTATGCTAAAAAACAACTAAACAAATACAACAGTTCATAGGTATAGTTTTATTGATTAGGTGGAAAATTTTGATCTAGTTAAATAGAGCAGCCTCCTTCCTCAAATATGTCAGAAATGTTAATCATTAATTTTATATTTATTTACCGCATTTTTTGGATAGTCTACGAAATATGAAAATTTTAAATAATTGGTCAATGTATGATATAGTTTATCATTAATTTCAAATATTAGTATCTCCCTTTCCAAATAGTTGTTCACTAACACGTATTTATATCTATATGTTAGTGATATTATCATTTATTCCTTTCACATTTATTTCACCACATATTTTTGGATAAACTATTAAATATAAATAATTACATGTGTTTGGATAATCTACTAAATATCAAAATCTAAATAATTGGTCAATGTATAGTATAGTTTATCATTAATATCAAATATTAGTATCTCCCTTTCGAGATAATTGTTCACTAACATGTATTTATATTTATATGTTAGTGATATTATCATTTATTCCTTTCGCATTTATTTCACCACATAGTGATATTATCATTTATTCCTTTCACATTTATTTCACCACATATTTTTGGATAAGCTATTAAATATAAATAATTTAAATAATTAGTTAGTATGTAATTTAATTTTCATTTTTGTTATTTATTTAAAATTTCAAAATATTGTTTTGATACTCAATTTAATGAAATACCTATTAAATATAAAATAAAAGGATGAAAACGCTATCCCACCTCTAACCAAACACGGTCGTACCTACAAAAATCCTAAAATTCAATTGGATGACAAAAGTGCTAAGTATAAAGTTTGTCTTGAACCTAATGCAAACACTATCACACCTAAAGACTTTAATGTAAGCACTATCCCAATCAGTTGTCAAAAGATTATAAAGCTATGGTGAGGCTAAAATCAACGGTCCACAGGGTCTTTCATACATGATCTGGTTAGGGACTGCGATGACATCAGCGTTGTGGGTTCCTTCATTACATCAAGAGTTATATCCGTGTTAACAATGACCTCACATAAAAGTGAAGCAATGTTGGCACCTTCTTTAATGACATCACATAAATGTGAATGGATATTCTACCTCACATAAAAGTGAAGCAATACTGCCACTTCTTCCATACCATTCCGTTTTTAAATATTAGTGACATCACATAAAAGTAAAGTAATATTTCCAACCTTCTCTTAAATGTGGGATATCTTTCTAGTGGAAAATGCATAAACACAGTACTTATATTGGCATGAGAAATGGATTATGACAAAAGTGGCATCAAACAACTGATATCACATCAAGGTTAAACAGGTTACTCCCTCCTTTCATAGATAGAAAAATGATAAACATCAAAGATATGGAAGAGGTGAAGGATAAACATCATTATTATTGGGTGTAAATGATGTAATATTAATAATTAAAATATCGTAGATAAAAATTGGAAAAAAATAAATAAATGTCATACGTTAATTTAGTTTGAAAAGTTAAAAAATGTAATAAATAAACAAATTTAATATCACTAAGTATATTTTGTTAAAAAATAATTATTATAGGTCAGATTTAACTATTTTTTTTAACCACATGGTGAATCGGTAATTGGCAGACCTAATCTAGGGGAGACCCAGGATCAAACCTCATAGCTGCCACTATAACACCAAGAGCATAACCAACCACCTGCAAGTCGGGTATACTAAGTTCCTTTGATTTTAGCAAGAGCAGACTCACGGGAAAGGGGAATCCGCCCCTCCAGCCGCCACCACAGCAGGTCATTGTACTCAATGAGGTTTGAACTTTGGCCTCCCCGGGCTTCGCCCATGTGACTTACCGTCTTAGGTATTACAATAATGTCAATACCTAATTTATACTTAATAATTATCCCAACATTTAAATTTCTTAGATTTAACCATTTAATTTTGGCATAATTATTAAGTATAAATTAGGTATTGACATTATTGTAATACCTAAATCTAGTTATAATATATTTTATATATTAATTATTAATAGTGTGTAATTGGTCAAAATAAAATTCATGTACACATACATTAATGTATATAATGATGTGTTATGGCGGATAAATTGTTTTTGCAGACAAGGGCGATCTCCTTAGATTCAAAGACAAAACTAGAAATAAACGAACAAGTAATTGTAAACTTTCCTTAGTCTATAACTAAAATATGATATATATAAAATGTGTAAGAACATCTTACATTTCTACAAAATGCTTGTAGATGTCCCTTGATGCTTTTAAAAGCCCTTCCTTGTTGCTTCAAGAGAAGATCTTCATAAACATAACCAAACAATGAATAAAAGCATAACATAGATAAATATTGAAACACAACATAAATGCAGATTGCAACATATCATATATCATAGCATGAATCAATACTCAATTACAAACTATGCAAAAGATCAAGGAGCTTTGCAATGAGCATCATAAGAAGTGTAAATAGGAAAGAAACACCTGCTTGTATTCATCTTGAATAGAAGGAGAGTTTCAACCTTAGCCTTGATGTAACAAACCTCTTCGCAATAGTCTCCAATCCTCCCTTTAGGTGATAAGCTTCTAGCTTCAATTTGACAACATAAGTTTACATTCCAAAGTCCTCCTTTACCCTCTAGTCTGTGTTGAATTTATAGACCAAGAGGAGGAGGTTTGAGATCCTCTTCTCAAGGGATGAGATCCATAAAGAGAGGGGTTAGGGTTCCACAATGAGAGGGAGCTTAATCCATGAACCAAGGGATGAGGCCGAAGTAGGTAGGCGCTCGAGGCCTTTTAGTTGATAAATATTCCCCCAACAATACTTGCAGAAATTTATTTTTATTTTAAACCACGTTAAGATATTTGTGAACTTTTCAGTGGAGAACAGAGTGCAATATTGCACATGCCACAGTGATCATAACTGCACTTGTTCAGGTAATGACTAGGAAAACTGCACAAGTGCTTGAAAATAGGTTTTAAATCAATGTAATCGAAGATTCTTGTTGTCTTTGGGATTGTTTTGCTCCCAACATTGATCCAAAATGGATCCTAAAACCTCTAAGTCTTCATATAACTTAACTATTGAAAACACTGTCGGAAGGGAAAATAGTGAAAGAACGGTAGAAAATAGAGCTAAGCAAAGGCGGAAGTAATGTTGCACAGGAGTACATCAGAAGAAGCCCTATGGAAATCATGATAGCGATCAATGCGATTTAATGAGGACCGTTAATCGAGTGCGTAGATCAACGGCCCAAATTAACTCGCAATATCACATCACTAAAACACAAGGGAGGACTTACCGGAGGCCTGAAGACCATGCGATATGCGATTGCGATATATCACATCACAACGATATAAAGGATCGACAACGACACAACATGCGACTTGCGATAAGCCAGACCCGACGGGGTTTACAAATGCAGCTTGATAAATTTTGAGTTCCGATAAAAAAGGATTTGTCGGGTTTTTCTATGTATTTACGCATTTCCGTTATAAAACCGAAATACAAAGGAAATGCGCCAAAAGCGATAAAGCCGGACCTGAAAGGTTTATAAATGCAGCTTTATATTATTTGAGTTATGTGGAAAGCGGGATTTCGAGCGAGCCTCAGGCAGTAAGTGGTATTGGACGGGCTCTGCCCGATCCCATACACTGGCTGACACGTGGCTTGGCGTAGGAGAGAGAAAACCACATTTTCAGGTGGGTAATCTCCATGCACATAAGCCGCTCGAAATGGATATTAGTCGTTGGATCGGAGATCATGCAAATAAATGGTGGGCTTGCGATAGCAATCAAAGGCGAACCCAAAAGGAATATAGGGTGGATTCGATATTATTTGAAATCCGATATAAAGCGTTTTGTCGAATTTTTCAGTGTTTTTTGTGTATTTCTATGTGTAAACAGAGAAACAACTTTTTGGGATTTCACCCGCACCAATGGTCCTTTCTGTTATGAACAGGTGGCCACCATACCTTAAGGCATTTAACAACGATTGATAAACGCTCCAGAAGGAGAGGAAGGGATAGTAGCCGAGAGCCAGAAAGCTCGAAAGGGGAGATGAACAGACAAGTGTAGATAGGCTTAAAATCCATTCGATGGCAGAGACAGAGGAGGAAATTGCTGAGACAGAGGGAAAGCAGAAGACAAAGAACAAGAGGGAGAGTCTGTGTACTCTTGTAGACTTGAGGATTTCAAGTAAATCCCTGTTGTTTTGTCACTGTTGTGTTGAGACTCAGTTTGAGCTCACAATTGTAATAATTTGCTCTTGAAGACATAATATAGAGGCCAACACTGAAAGTTGGACCAGGAGACGTAGCCAGGAAGTCTAGTGAACTCCTTGATTATTTTGCTGTGTGAATGTGTGTGACTGTTATGTTTTCTAACTGATCATTGTCTATATTATTCACAATATTTTCAATCCATTACACTAAGTAATATAGGCATTCCTACACATGAGTATGCAATACCTTTATATTGATTTAATATCTCATTTTCAGATTAAGTGGTATCAGAGCATTTGGTTTTGTCAAGGTTATACAAGCTTGTGTTGGATTTTGAATGCTAACTAGATTAAAGCTCAGATTAGGAGAAGGAGAACTTGTTGAGGTTAATCCAGAGATTGGAAGAGTCTATTCTCATAGGAGAATGGCAGAAGAAACTCCATTGGGATCAAAATCTCAATTTATGGAAGGTTTTAAGGCACTCCAAGCCATGGTGGAAGAGATGTATCTAGAATTTAAGAAGGGTCGAGGTGAAAGCCCCTGAACACCTAAACCAAAAAAAGGAGCAGAGAAACCTTTTCTAGTTGCCTCTCCAGAAGGTAAAGGAAAAGGAGAAATGTCTTCTCCACCAACTCCTCCACCATCACCTTTATCATCCTCATCATCTTCTTCACATAAAACTAGCCCTAAAAAGAAACAGAAGAAAACTTCTTTGATTAAATTAGATGTGAAGTTCAATTTGCCAATTTATGATGGAGAACTAAATGTAGAAAAGCTAGATAATTGGATAAGACAGATTGATGTATATTGCAGGGTGCAGAACATTGATTCAGAAAGGAGAAAGATTCAATTGGCTAGCCTTCGACTTGGAGGAACTGCAATGGCATGGCAGGAAGGCAAGACACAAGCTAATCTGAAAAAACATGGTAAAATCCTTTCTACCTGGAAAGACTTTGTTTCTGCTATCAAATAGTAATTCTATCCTTTAACTTACATGTAACAGGTAATGATGAGTTGGCAAACTCTTCGCGAGTTGAAGGGCCAGAGTGTACAAATTTATACTCAGGAATTCAGGAAAAGAGCTTTAACTCTAAGAATATCATTAGACTCACCTGAGACTTTATTGAAGTATATAGGTGGTCTGCATGGTTATTTAAAGCATACTATACTCATGTTTAATCCCATTAGCTTAGATGATGTATCAGTTCAAGCAACACATCTAGAAGCTAGAAGTAAGAATGTAAACCCAAAGGTTGGGGGAACATCTAAATATTATGTAAGTAAGAACAAGGAAAAGAAGAAACTGAAATGGAAGGAGAGGAGAGCAAACACTGTAAATAAGGATAAACCTTCATGCACTCATTGCAAGAAAGAAGGACATGATGAGGCACGCTACTAGTCTTTTCATCCAGAACTGAAACCCAAGAATTTCAGTGGTAAGGAGAGAAATAATGTTGCAGCTATTCAGCAGGACTTGGGATCAGATTCAAGCGATGAAACAACACTTACAACGATAGGTATTAGACGTAAAGATTCTGAAGCACCCACAAGTAATTCTGCACAATCTCTTAATAATGAAAGTAATGAGAGAGAAAGAAATGAGCTTTTTCATATTAGAGTAATTTCCAAGCATAATAATATTGATATTTTGTTTGATAGTGGATCACAAGTAAATTTGATTTCTAAAACAATTGTAAAGAAGTTGGGGTTACAAAAAAAAACCTCATGAGAAGCCATATCCATTAGGTTGGGTGTGTGATAAAACAAAGCTACAAGTAACAAGACAATGTAAACTTAGGTTTGCTATTGGATCAACATTTGTAGATGAGGTTGAGTTAGATATAGTTCCCTTGGATATATGTTGTATTGTTTTGGGAAGTTCATACTTGTATGATAGGAAAGCTATCTTCTATAGCGCTAAAAATAAGTATCAACTCACTAAAGATGGAATAGAATATATTGTAAGAGCTCATAAACTCAAAAATAAATATTGTCTCATTAACTCAGGACATATGAAAAGAATTGTGAATTCAAATAAGCAATTTTTACTAGTGGTTGTAAAGGCATAGGATCCTGAAAAATCGAATGCATTTAAAGGTTGTGATTCTAAACAAAAAGCTGGTTTAGTTAAAGTTGTTTCAAAGTATGATGTTCTATTTCAAGAACCAAAAGGTTTACCACCCAAGCGAGAAATAGTACATGATATTTGTTTGCAGCAAGATGCTCCATTACCTAACATTGGAATGTACAGGTTGTCAGCTTTAGAGGATGCAGAGATAAAGAAGTAGGTACAAGAGTTGCTCAATAAATGGTTTATACGACCAAGCACATCACCATGTGGATCTCCAATTGTGCTGGTGAGAAAGAAAGATTGATCATGGAGAATGTGCATTGATTATAGAGCACTAAATAAAATAACGATCAAGAATCGTTATCCTCTTCCTCGTATTGATGATCTATTAGATCAATTGAAAGAAATAGTTTACTTTTCTAAGTTAGACTTACAAGGTGGCTATCATCAGGTCAGATTTTCTGAACAAGATGCATGGAAGACTGCCTTTAAGACAAAGAAAGGACTGTATGAATGGTTGGTTATGCCTTTTGGCTTGCTCCTGCTACGTTTATGAGAGTTATGAATGATGTACTCGGACCTTTTATTGATGATTTTGTAATTGTTTATTTAGATGGCATTCTTGTTTTTAGTAAGACATGGGAAGACCATGTAAAGCATGTAAAGCAGACTCTAGATGTTTTAAAAAGAGAAAATCTCTATGTAAAACTGTCAAAATGTTAGTTTGGAAAAACATATTTAAATTATTTGGGTCATATTGTAGGGGGTGGCGAATTGAAGATAGATCCCTCTAAGGTTGAATTCATTGTAAACTGGCCTACACCCAAATCTACTACAGAGGTTAGAAGTTTCCTAGGGGTAGCACAATACTGGAGAAAGTTTATTGCTAACTTTTCATTGATTGCAGCTCCATTACATGCTTTAATAGGATTGAAATAGGTGTTTAAGTGGGGAGGCAAACAACAGAAAATCTTCGACATCTTAAAAGAGAAAATTAGCATAGAGAATAAGGATGACGACTATCCCAGCTAAGAATGTGCCATCACATCCTGCTTCCTCTAAATAGCCTTCGAGCTTGTCGATGTAAATGCCAAATAGGGTAGGGGAGAGGGGGCAACCTTGTTTAACTCCGATGTTACACTTAATATCTTTAGACCACCCCTCATTGCTCTTTATCTTGGCAATTACATTCTCGTATAACCTTATAGTGGCAGCTCTCAACTCAAGAGGAACCTTTAGCTCTTCTAATCTATTCCAAAGGTTGTATCTAGGAACTGTATCGAAAGCCTTTCTAAAGTCCACAAAGCAACAAAATAAATTGGATTTATCATTACAACATTTCTCCACAATGGTCCTAAGCGTAACGAGGTGGTTTGTTGTTGAGTGATGCCTTCTAAAACCTGCTTGGCCTTTAGCCCGCTTACCTTCACTTTCAAGCCATATGCTTAACTTCTTTTCCAAAATACTACCATATAACTTGGCTAAGAGAGGATTGATCATAATTTTCCGATAATTAGAGGGGTTATTTATATCCCCACTTTTAAAATAGGGATAATGAGGCTCTTAGTCCACAATTTAGGGAACCCTTGCTTAATTGCTTGATTGAAAAGCTTGTGGATGTGGGGGATGAGGACAGGGGCTCCAACTTTTAAGATTTCTGCCTGGTAACCTTCAATGTCCTTAGCTTTCCCATTAGCCAGGTGATTAACCCCAAACTTAATGTCTTCTAAAGAGAAAACTTCTTTTGTTGTGAGGAGGGTTTCCAAGTTATCCGTGACATTTGGAGATTCATAAAACTTTTTAAGGTAGGAACTCCAATCGTGAAGAGCAATTTTATTATTATCTTTATTTTAAAATATAAGATTAATTTAATAATAAAAGTAATATTTAAAAATAATTAAACAAAGGAAATGGAAGTTAATAAACAACCCATATAATAAGGACTTTCAATCAATCACCTTACAAATAATAAATTAAATAATATAATAATAATAAATTGAATTCCTAATATAAACTATGGATAAACGTCATAAATTTTGGTCAAAGACAATTAATACAATAAATAATAATAAATCATATTAAATATAACATAAATAAATAAATATTTAAGCTTATAATTAATCGGAATAAAATGAGAGATGTGTAAAAGAAAAGTTTACAAAATATATTTTTTCTTTTTTTTTTTTACCTATGCATAATTTTTAATATTCATTTATATTGCAAAATATGGAGACTAAACATGTTTAGAAACCTTTCCTATAAAATAGACGCAAGGTAACAAAGATTTGGCGAGGATGAACACTAAGTTGCTTTCTTTCCAACATGCACAACCTCCGTATCCATTTTTATTGTGAAGTATGAAGACCAAGTTCATACTCTAAGTTGCTTTCTTTTCAACATGCACAACCTCCATATTCATTTTTGTTGTGAAGTATGAAGACCAAGTATGCTAAAAAACAACTAAACAAATACATAAGTTCATAGGTATAGTTCTATTGATTAGGTGGAAAATTTTGATCTAGTTAAATAGAGCAGCCTCCTTCCTCAAATATGTAAGAATGTTAATCATTAATTTTATATTTATTTACCAAATGTTTTTGGATAGTCTACTAAATATAAAATTTTTAAATAATTGGTCAATGTATGGTATAGTTTATCATTAATTTCAAATATTAGTATCTCCCTTTCCAAATAGTTTTTCACTAACATGTATTTATATCTATATGTTAGTGATATTATCATTTATTCCTTTCACATTTATTTCACCACATATTTTTGGATAAGCTATTACATGTAAATAATTACATGTGTTTGAATAATCTACTAAATATCAAAATCTAAATAATTGGTCAATGTATAGTATAGTTTATCATTAATTTCAAATATTAGTATTTCCCTTTCCAAATAGTTGTTCATAAACATGTATTTATATCTATATTAGTGATATTATCATTTATTCCTTTCACATTTATTTCACCCCATATTTTTGGATAAGCTATTAAATATAAATAATTTAAATAATTGGTTAGTATGTATGTTTAATTTTCATTTTTATTATTCATTTAAAATTTCAAAATATTGTTGTGATACTCAATTTAATGAAATACCTATTAAATATAAAATAAAAGGATGAAAACGCTATCCCACTTCTAACCAAACACTTTCGTACCTACAAAAATCCTAAAATTCAATTGGATGACAAAAGTGCTAAGTATAAAGTTTGTCTTGAACCTAATGCAAACACTATCACACCTAAAGCCTTTAATGTAAGCACTATCCCAATCAGTTGTCAAAAGATTATAAAGCTATAGTGGGTTCCTTCATTACATCAAGAGTTATATCCGTGTTAACAATGACCTCACATAAAAGTGAAGCAATGTTGGCACCTTCTTTAATGACATCACATAAATGTGAATGAATATTCTACCTCACATAAAAGTGAAGCAATACTGCCACTTCTTCCATACCATTCCGTTTTTAAATATTAGTGACATCACATAAAAGTAAAGTAATATTTCCAACCTTCTCTTAAATGTTGGATATCTTTCTAGTGGAAAATGCATAAACACAATACTTATATTGGCATGGGAAATGGATTATGACAAAAGTGGCATCAAACAACTGATATCACATCAAGGTTAAACAGGTTACTCCCTCCTTTCATAGATAGAAAAATGATAAACATCAAAGATATGGAAGAGGTGAAGGATAAACATCATTATTATTGGGTGTAAATGATGTAATATTAATAATTAAAATATCGTAGATAAAAATTGGAAAAAATAAATAAATGTCATACGTTAATTTAGTTTGAAAAGTTAAAAAATATAATAAATAAACAAATTTAATATCACTAAGTATATTTTGTTAAAAAATAATTATTATAGGTCAGATTTAACCATTTTTTTTAACCACATGGTGAATTGGTAATTGCCAGACCTAATCTAGGGGAGACCCAGGATCAAACCTCATAGCTGCCACTATAACACCAAGAGCATAACCAACCACCTGCAAGTCGGGTATACTAAGTTCCTTTGATTTTAGCAAGAGCAGACTCACGAGAAAGGGGAATCCGCCCCTCCAGCCGCCACCACAGCAGGTCATTGTACTCAATGAGGTTTGAACTTCGGTCTCCCCGGGCTTCGCCCATGTGACTTACCGTCTTAGGTATTACAATAATGTCAATACCTAATTTATACTTAATAATTATCCCAACATTTAAATTTCTTAGATTTAACCATTTAATTTTGGCATAATTATTAAGTATAAATTAGGTATTGACATTATTGTAATACCTAAATCTAGTTATAATATATTTTATATATTAATTATTAATAGTGTGTAATTGGTCAAAATAAAATTCATGTACACATACATTAATGTATATAATGATGTGTTATGGCGGATAAATTGTTTTTGCAGACAAGGGCGATCTCCTTAGATTCAAAGACAAATCTAGAAATAAACGAACAAGTAATTGTAAACTTTCCTTAGTCTATAACTAAAATATGATATATATAAAATGTGTAAGAACATCTTACATTTCTACAAAATGCTTGTAGATGTCCCTTGATGCTTTTAAAAGCCCTTCCTTGTTGCTTCAAGAGAAGATCTTCATAAACATAACCAAACAATGAATAAAAGCATAACATAGATAAATATTGAAACACAACATAAATGCAGATTGCAACATATCATATATCATAGCATGAATCAATACTCAATTACAAACTATGCAAAAGATCAAGGAGATTTGCAATGAGCATCATAACAAGTGTAAATAGGAAAGAAACACCTGCTTGTATTCATCTTGAATAGAAGGAGAGGTTCAACCTTAGCCTTGATGTAACAAACCTCTTCGCAATAGTCTCCAATCCTCCCTTTAGGTGACAAGCTTCTAGCTTCAATTTGACAACATAAGTTTACATTCCAAAGTCCTCCTTTACCCTCTAGTCTGTGTTGAATTTATAGACCAAGAGGAGGAGGTTTGAGATCCTCTTCTCAAGGGATGAGATCCATAAAGAGAGGGGTTAGGGTTCCACAATGAGAGGGAGCTTAATCCATGAACCAAGGGATGAGGCCGAAGTAGGTAGTGGCTCGAGGCCTTTTAGTTGATAAATATTCCCCCAACAATACTTGCAGAAATTTATTTTTATTTTAAACCACATTAAGATATTTGTGAACTTTTCAGTGGAGAATAGAGTGCAATATTGCACATGCCACAGTGATCATAACTGCACTTGTTCAGGTAATGACTAGGAAAACTGCACAAGTGCTTGAAAATAGGTTTTAAATCAATGTAATCGAAGATTCTTGTTGTCTTTGGGATTGTTTTGCTTCCAACATTGATCCAAAATGGATCCTAAAACCTCTAAGTCTTCATATAACTTAACTATTGAAAACAATGTCGGAAGGGAAAATAGTGAAAGAATGGTAGAAAATAGAGCTAAGCAAAGGCAGAAGTAATGTTGCACAGGAGTACATCGGGAGAAGCCCTATGGAAATCATGATAGCGATCAACGCGATTTAATGAGGACCGTTGATCGAGTGCGCAGATCAACGGCCCAAATTAACTCGCAATATCACATCACTAAAACGCAAGGGAGGACTTACCGGAGGCCTGAAGACCATGCGATATGCGATTGCGATATATCACATCACAACGATACAAAGGATCGACAACGACACAACATGCGACTTGCGATAAGCCAGACCCGACGGGGTTTACAGATGCCGCTTGATAAATTTTGAGTTCCGATAAAAAAGGATTTGTCGAGTTTTTCTATGTATTTACGCATTTCTGTTATAAAACCGAAATACAAAGGAAATGCGCCAGAAGAGATAAAACCAGACCTGAAAGGTTTATAAATGCAGCTTTATATTATTTGAGTTCCGTGGAAAGCGGGATTTCGAGCGGGCCTCGGGCAGTAAGTGGTATTGGACGGGCTCCGCCCGATCCCATACACTGGCTGACACGTGGCTTGGCGTAGGAGAGAGAAAACCACCTTTTCAGGCGGGTAATCTCCATGCACATAAGCTGCTCGAAATGGATATTAGTCGTTGGATCAGAGATCATGCAAATCAATGGTGGGCTTGCGATAGCAATCAAAGGCGAACCCAAAAGGAATATAGGGTGGATTCGATATTATTTGAAATCTGATATAAAGCGTTTTGTCGGATTTTTCAGTGTTTTTTGTGTATTTATCTGTGTAAACAAAGAAACAACTTTTTGGGATTTCACCCGCACCAATGGTCCTTTCTGTTATGAACAGGTGGCCACCATACCTTAAGGCATTTAACAACGATTGATAAACGCTCCAGAAGGAGAGGAAGGGATAGCAGCCGAGAGCCAGAAAGCTCGAAAGGGGAGACGAAGAGACAAGTGCAGATAGGCTTAAAAGCCATTCGATGGCAGAGACAGATGAGGCAATTGCTGAGACAGAGGGAAAGCAGAAGACAGAGAACAAGAGGGAGAGTTTGTGTACTCTTGTAGACTTGAGGATTTCAAGTAAATCCCTGTTGTTTTGTCACTGTTGTGTTGAGACTCAGTTTGAGCTCACACTTGTAATAATCTTCTCTTGAAGACATAATATAGAGGCCAACAATGAAAGTTGGACCAGGAGATGTAGCCAGGAAGTCTAGTGAACTCCTTGATTATTTTGTTGTGTGAATGTGTGTGACTGTTATGTTTTCTAACTGCTCATTGTCTATATTATTCGCAATATTTTCAATCTATTACACTAAGTTATATAGGCATTACTACACATGAGTATGTAATACCTTTATATTGATTTAAGATCTCATTTTCAAATTAAGTGGTATGAGAGAATTTGGTTTTGTCAAGGTTATACAAGCTTGTGTTGAATTTTGAATGCTAACTAGATTAAAGCTCAGATTAGGAGAAGGAGAACTTGTTGAGGCTAATCCAGAGATTGGAAGAGTCTATTCTCATAGGAGAATGGCAGAAGAAACTCCATTGGGATCAAAATCTCAATTTATGGAAGGTTTTAAGGCACTCCAAGCCATGGTGGAAGAGATGTATCTAGAATTTAAGAAGGGTCGAGGTGAAAGCCCCTGAACACCTAAACCAAACAAAGGAGTAGAGAAACCTTTTCTAGTTGCCTCTCCAGAAGGCAAAGGAAAAGGAGAAATGTCTTCTCCACCAACTCCTCCACCATCACCTTCATCATCCTCATCATCTTCTTCACATAAAACTAGCCCTAAAAAGAAAAAGAAGAAAACTTCTTTGATTAAATTAGATGTGAAGTTTGATTTGCCAATTTATGATGGAGAACTAAATGCAGAAAACTAGATAATTGGATTAGACAGATTGATGTATCAGGTTAGGGACTGTGATGACATTAGCGTTGTGGGTTCTTTCATTACATCAAGAGTTATATCCGCGTTAACAATGACCTCACATAAAAGTGAAGCAATGTTGGCACCTTCTTTAATGACATCACATAAATGTGAAATGGATATTCTACCTCACATAAAAGTGAAGCAATACTGCCACTTCTTCCATACCATTCCATTTTTAAATATTAGTGACATCACATAAAAGTAAAGTAATATTTCCAACCTTCTCTTAAATGTTGGATATCTTTCTAGTGGAAAATGCATAACCACAATACTTATACTGGCATGGGAAATGGATTATGACAAAAGTGGCATCAAACAACTGATATCACATCAAGGTTAAACAGGTTACTCCCTCCTTTCATAGATAGAAAAATGGATAAACATCAAAGATATGGAAGAGGCAAAGGATAAACATCATTACTATTGGGTGTAAATGATGTAATATTAATAATTAAAATACCATAGATAAAAATTGGAAAAAAATAAATAAATTTCATAGGTTGTTTTAGTTTGAAAAGTTAAAAAATATAATAAATAAACAAATTTAATATCACTAAGTATATTTTGTTAAAAAATAATTATTATAGGTCAGATTTAACCATTTTTTTTAACCACATGGTGAATTGGTAATTGCCAGACCTAATCTAGGGGAGACCCAGGATCAAACCTCATAGCTGCCACTATAACACCAAGAGCATAACCAACCACCTGCAAGTCGGGTATACTAAGTTCTTATGATTTTAGCAAGAGCAGACTCACTGGAAAGGGGAATCCGCCCCTCCAGCTGCCACCACAGCAGGTCATTGTACTCAATGAGGTTTGAACTTTGGTCTCCCTGGGCTTCGCCCATGTGACTTACTATCTTAGGTATTAAAATAATGTCAATACCTAATTTATACTTAATAATTATCCCAAAATTTAAATTTCTTAGATTTAACCATTTATTTTATAAATAAAAGAAATTTAAATTTTGGGATAATTTTTAAGTATAAATTAGGATTGACATTATTGTAATACCTAAATCTAGATATAATATATTTTATATCTTAATTATTAATAGTGTGTAGTTGGTCAAAATAAAATTCATGTAGACATGCATTAATGTATATAATGATGTGTTATGGCGGATAAATTGTTTTTGCAGACAAGGGCGATCTCCTTAGATTTAAAGACAAATCTAGAAACAAACGAACAAGTAATTGTAAACTTTCCTTAGTCTATAACAAAAATATGATATATATAAAATGTGTAAGAACATATTACATTTCTACAAAATGATTGTAGATGTCCCTTGATGCTTTTAAAATCCCTTCCTTGTTGCTTCAAGAGAAGATCTTCATAAACATAACCAAACAACGAATAAAAGCATAACATAGATAAAGATTGAAACACAACATAAATGGAGATTGCAACATAGCACATATAATAGCATGAATCAATACTCAATTACAAACTATGCAAAAGATCAAGGAGCTTTGCAATGAGCATCATAACAAGTGCAAATAGGAAAGAAACACCTGCTTGTATTCATCTTGAATAGAAGGAGAGGTTCAACCTTAGCCTTGATGTAACAAACCTCTTCCCAATAGTCTCCAATCCTCCCTTAAGGTGATAAGCTTCTAGCCTCAATTTGACAACATAAGTTTACATTCCAAAGTCCTCCTTTACCCTCTAGTCTGTGTTGAATTTATAGACCAAGAGGAGGAGGTTTGAGATCCTCTTCTCAAGGGATGAGATCCATAAAGAGAGGGGTTAGGGTTCCACAATGAGAGGGAGCTTAGTCCATGAACCAAGGGATGAGGCCGAAGTAGGTAGGGGCTCGAGGCCTTTTAGTTGATAAATATTCCCCCAACAATACTTGTAGAAATTTATTTTTATTTTAAACCACGTTAAGATATTTGCGAACTTTTCAGTGGAGAACATAGTGCAATTTTGCACATGCCACAATGATCATAACTGCACTTGTTCAGGTAATGACTAGGAAAACTACACAAGTGCTTGAAAATAGGTTTTAAATCAATGTAATCGAAGATTCTTGTTGTCTTTGGGATTGTTTTGCTTCCAACATTGATCCAAAATGGATCCTAAAACCTCTAAGTCTTCATATATCTTAACTATCGAAAACACTGTCGGAAGGGAAAACAGTGAGAGAACTGCATAAAATAGAGCTAAGTAAAGGCGGAAGTAATGTTGCACAGGAGTACATCGAAAGAAGCCCTATGGAAATCATGATAGCGATCAGTGCGATTTAATGAGTACCATTGATCAAGTGCACAGATCAACGACCCAAATTAACTCGCAATATCACATCGCTAAAACACAAGTGAGGACTTACCGGAGGCCCGAAGACCATGCGATATGCGCTTGCGATATACCACATCACAGCGATACAAAGGATCGACAACGACACAACATGCGACTTGTGATAAGCCAGACCCGATGGGGTTTACAGATGCGGCTTGATAAATTTTGAGTTCCGATAAAAAAGGATTTGTCGGGTTTTTCTATGTATTTATGCATTTCTGTTATAAAACCGAAATACAAAGGAAATGCGCTAGAAGTGATAAAACCAGACCTGAAAGGTTTATAAATGCAGATTTATATTATTTGAGTTCCGTGGGAAGCGGTATTTCGAGCAGGCCTCAGGCAGTAAGTAGTATTGGACGGGCTCCGCTCGATCCCATACACTGGCCGACACGTGGCTTGGCACAAGAGAGAGAAAACTGCCTTTTCGGGTGGGTAATCTCCATGCACATAAGCCGCTCAAAATGGATATTAGATGTTGGATTAGAGATCATGCAAATCAATGGTGGGCTTGCGATAGCAATCAAAGGCGGCCCTGAAAGGAATATAGGGCAGATTCGATATTATTTGAAATCCGATATAAAGCGTTTTGTTGGATTTTTCAGTGTTTTTTGTGTATTTCTCTATGTAAACAGAGAAACAACTTTTTGGGATTTCGCCCACGCTAGTGGTCCTTTCTATTACGAACAGGTGGCCACCATACCTTAAGGCATTTAACAATGATTGATAAACGCTTCAGAAGGAGAGGAAGGGATAGCGGCCGAGAGCCAGAAAGCTGGAAAGGGGAGACGAACAAACAAGTGCAGATAGGCTTAAAAGCCATTCGATGGCAGAGACAAAGGAGGAAATTGCTGAGACAGAGAGAAAGCAGAAGATAGAGAACAAGAGGGAGAGTCTGTGTACTCTTGTAGACTTGAGGATTTCAAGTAAATCCCTATTGTTTTGTCATTGTTGTGTTGAGACTCAGTTTGAGCTCACACTTGTAATAATCTGCTCTTGAAGACATAATATAGAGGCCAACACTGAAAGTTGGACCAGGAGACGTAGCCAGGAAGTCTGGTGAACTCCTTGATTATTTTGCTGTGTGAATGCGTGTGACTGTTATGTTTTCTAACTTCTCATTGTCTATATTATTTGCAATCTTTTCGATCCATTACACTAAGTAATATAGGAATTCCTGCACATGAGTATGTAATACCTTTATATTGATTTAAGATCTCATTTTCAGATTAAGTGGTATCAGAGCATTTGGTTTTGTCAAGGTTATACAAGCTTGTGTTGAATTTTGAATGCTAACTAGATTAAAGCTCAGATTAGGAGAAGGAGAACTTGTTGAGGATAATCAAGAGATTGGAAGACTCTATTCTCATAGGAGAATGGCAGAAGAAACTCCATTGGGATCAGAATCTCAATTTATGGAAGGTTTGAAGGCACTCCAAGCCATGGTGGAAGAGATGTATCTAGAATTTAAGAAGGGTCGAGGTGAAAGCCCCTCAACACCTAAACCAGACAAAGGAGTAGAGAAACCTTTTCTAGTTGCCTCTCTAGAAGGCAAAGGAAAAGGAGAAATGCCTCCTCCACCAACTCCTCCACCATCACCTTCATCATCCTCATCATCTTCCTCACATAAAACTAGCCCTAAAAAGAAAAAGAAGAAAACTTCTTTGATTAAATTAGATGTGAAGTTTGATTTGCCAATTTATGATGGAGAACTAAATGCAGAAAAGCTAGATAATTGGATTAGACAGATTGATTTATATTGCAGGGTGCAGAACATTGATTCAGAAAGGAGAAAGATTCAGTTAGCTAGCCTTCGACTTGGAGGAACTGCAATGGTATGGTGGGAAGGCAAGACACAAGCTGATCTGAAAAAACATGGTAAAATCCTTTCTACCTGGAAAGACTTTGTTTCTACTATCAAATAGCAGTTCTATCCTTTAACTTACATGCAACAGGTAATAATGATTTGGCAAACTCTTCGCAAGTTGAAGGGTCAGAGTGTACAAATTTATACTCAGGAATTCAGGAAAAGAGATTTAACTCTAAGAATATCATTAGACTCACCTGAGACTTTATTGAAGTATATAGGTGGTCTGCATGGTTATTTAAAGCATACTATACTCACGTTTAATCCCACTAGCTTAGATGATGTATCAGATCAAGCAACATATCTAGAAGCTAGAGGTAAGAGTGTAAACCCAAAGGTTGGGGGAACATCTAAATATTCTGTAAGTAAGAACAAGGAAAAGAAGAAACTGAAATGGAAGGAGAGGAGAGAAAACACTGTAAATAAGGCTAAACCTTCATGCACTCATTGCAAGAAAGAAGGACACGATGATGCGCACTAGGTCTTTTTATCCATAATTGAAACCCAAGAAGTTCAGTGGTAAGGAGAGAAATAATGTTGCAGCTATTCAGCAGGACTTGGGATCAGGTTCAGGCGATGAAACAACACTTACAACGATAGGTATTAGACGTAAAGATTCTGAAGCATCCACAAGTAATTATGCACAATCTCTTAATAATGAAAGTAATGAGAGAGAAAGAAATGAGATTTTTCATACTAGAGTAATTTCCAAGCATAATAATATTGATACTTTGTTTGATAGTGGATCACAAGTAAATTTGATTTCTAAAACAATTGTAAAGAAGTTGGGGTTATAAAACAAAACTTCATGAAAAGCCATATCCATTAGGTTGGGTGGGTGATAAAACAAAGCTACAAGTAACGAGACAATGTAAACTTAGGTTTGCTATTGGATCAACATTTGTAGATGAGGTTGAGTTAGATATAGTTCCCTTGGATATATGTGGTATTGTTTTGGGAAGTTCATACTTGTATGATAGGAAAGCTATCTTCTATAGTGCTAAAAATAGGTATCAACTAACTAAAGATGGAATATAATATATTGTAAGAGCTCATAAACTCAAAAATAACTATTCTCTCATTAACGCGGGACATATCAAAAGAATTGTGAATTCAAGTAAGCAATTTTTACTAATGGTTGTAAAGGAAAATGATCCTAAAAAATCGAATGCATTTAAAGGCGGTGATTCTAAACAGAAAGTTGGTTTAGTTAAAGTTGTTTCAAGGTATGATGTTCTATTTCAAGAACCAAAAGGTTTGCCACCCAAGCGAGAAATAGTACATGATATTTGTTTGGAGCAAGATGCTCCATTACCTAACATTGGAATGTACAGGTTGTCAGCTTTAGAGGATGCAGAGATAAAGAAGTAGGTACAAGAGTTGCTCAATAAAGGGTTTATACGACCAAGCACATCACCATGTGGATCTCCAATTGCGCTGGTGAGAAAGAAAGATTTATCATGGAGAATGTGCATTGATTATAGAGCACTAAATAAAATAACGATCAAGAATCGTTATCCTCTTCCTCGTATTGATGATCTATTAGATCAATTGAAAGAAATAATTTACTTTTCTAAGTTAGACTTACGAAGTGGCTATCATCAGGTTAGATTTTCTGAACAAGATGCATGGAAGACTGCCTTCAAGACAAAGAAAGGACTGTATGAATGGTTGGTTATGCCTTTTAGCTTGCTCCTGCTACGTTTATGAGAGTTATAAATGATGTAATCAAACCTTTTATTGATGATTTTGTAATTGTTTATTTAAATGACATTCTTGTTTTTGGTAAGACATGGGAAGACCATGTAAAGCATGTAAAGTAGACTCTAGATGTTTTAAAAGAGAAAATCTCTATGTAAAACTGTCAAAATGTCAGTTTGGAAAAACATCTTTAAATTATTTGGGTCATATTGTAGGGGGTGGCGAATTGAAGATAGATCCCTCTAAGGTTGAATTCATTGTAAATTGGCCTAAACCCAAATCTACTATAGAGGTTAGAAGTTTCCTAGGGGTAGCACAATACTGGAGAAAGTTTATTGCTAACTTTTCATTGATTGCAGCTCCATTACATGCTTTAATAGGATTGAAACAGGTGTTTAAGTGGGGAGGCAAACAACAGAAAACCTTCGACATCTTAAAAGAGAAAATTAGCATAAAGAAGAAGGATGACGACTATCCCAACTAAGAATGTGCCATCACATCCCGCTTCCTCTAAATAGCCTTCGAGCTTGTTGATGTAAATGCCAAATAGGGTAGGGGAGAGGAGGCAACCTTGTTTAACTCTGATGTTACACTTAATATCTTTAAACTACCCCTCATTGCTCTTTATCTTGGCAATTACATTCTCATATAACCTTATAGCGGCAGCTCTCAACTCAAGAGGAACCTTTAGCTCTTCTAATCTATTCCAAAGGTTGTATGTAGGAACTGTATCGAAAACCTTTCTAAAGTCCACAAAGCAACAAAATAAATTGGATTTATCATTACAACATTCCTCCACAATGGTCCTAAGCATAACGAGGTGGTTTGTTGTTGAGTGATGCCTTCTAAAACCTGCTTGGCCTTTAGCCCGCTTACCTTCACTTTCAAGCCATATGCTTAACTTCTTTTCCAAAATACTACCATATAACTTGGCTAAGAGAGGGTTGATCATAATTTTCTGATAATTAGAGTGGTTATTTATATCCCCACTTTTAAAATAGGGATAATGAGGCTCTCAGTCCACAATTTAGGGAACCCTTTCTTGATTGCTTCATTGAAAAGCTTGTGGATGTGGGGGATGAGGACAGGGCCTCCAATTTTTAATATTTCCACCTGGTAACCTTCAATATCCTTAGCTTTCCCATTAGCCAGGTGATTAACCCCAAACTTAATGTCTTCTAAAGAGAAAACTTCTTTTGTTGTGAGGAGGGTTTCCAAGTTATCCATGACATTTGGAGATTCATAAAGCTTTTTAGGGTAGGAATTCTAATCGTGAAGAGCAATTTTATTATTATCTTTATTTTAAATATAAGATTAAATTTAATAATAAAAAGTAAGATATTAAAAATAATTTAAAACAAAGGTTATATATTATTTAGTAGTGTCGATTAGCTTAAAATATATTTATTAATGAAATACAGAAAAAATTAACAAAACTAATTTTATCACAAAACTAACACATTAATTAAAAAATTATATGTTGAATGTCATCACCCAAATAAAAAATATGATTTAACTAATATTGTTATATAACATAACATATATTATTATTGTATGTGTTTATTATAAAAAAAGATAAAATAAAGGATTAAAATTAAAAGCAAGAATTTAGTATACTAATTGGAAATGAAAGTTAATAACAAACCCATATATAAGACTTCAATCAATCACCTACAAATAAATAAATTTTAAATAATAATAATAATAAATGAATTCCTAATATAAACTATGGTAATCATCATAAATCTTTTGGTCAAAGACAATTAATACCAATAAATAACAAAATCCAATAAAATATCACAATGTATAATAATAAATATTATTTAAGCTTATAATTAAATAAGAAAATAAATGAGATGATGGTACCAGAAAAGTTTACAAAATATATTTTTTCTTTTTTTTTTTTACCTATGCATAATTTTTAATATTCATTTATATTGCAAAATATGGAGACTAAACATGTTTAGAAACATTTCCTATAAAATAGATGCAAGATAACAAAGATTTGGCGAGGATAAACACTAAGTTGCTTTCTTTCTAACATGCACAACCTCCATATCCATTTTTATTGTGAAGTATGAAGACCAAGTTCATACTCTAAGTTGCTTTCTTTTCAACATGCACAACCTCCATATCCATTTTTGTTGTGAAGTATGAAGACCAAGTATGCTAAAAAACAACTAAACAAATACGACAGTTCATAGGTATAGTTTTATTGATTAGGTGGAAAATTTTGATATAGTTAAATAGAGCAACCTCCTTCCTCAAATATGTCAAGAATGTTAATCATTAATTTTATATTTATTTACCATTTGTTTTTGGATAGTCTAGTAAATATAAAATTTTTAAATAATTGGTCAATGTATCGTATAGTTTATCATTAATTTCAAATATTAGTATCTCCCTTTCCAAATAATTGTTCACTAACATGTATTTATATCTATATATTAGTGATATTATCATTTATTCCTTTCACATTTATTTTACCACATATTTTTAGATAAACTATTAAATATAAGTAATTTAAATAATTAGTTAGTATGTAGTTTAATTTTCATTTTCATTTTGTGATATTCAATTTAATGAAATACCTATTAAATATAAAATAAAAGGATGAAAACGCTATCCCACCTCTAACCAAACACTATCGTACCTACAAATATCCTAAAATTCAATTGGATGACAAAAGTGCTAAGTATAAAGTTTGTCTTGAACCTAATGCAAACACTATCACACCTAAAGCCTTTAATGTAAGCACTATCCCAATCAGTGGTCAAAAGATTATAAAGCTATGGTGGGTTCCTTCATTACATCAAGAGTTATATCCGTGTTAACAATGACCTCACATAAAAGTGAAGCAATGTTGGCACCTTCTTTAATGACATCACATAAATGTGAATGGATATTCTACCTCACATAAAAGTGAAGCAATACTGCCACTTCTTCCATACCATTCCGTTTTTAAATATTAGTGACATCACATAAAAGTAAAGTAATATTTCCAACCTTCTCTTAAATGTTGGATATCTTTCTAGTGGAAAATGCATAAACACAATACTTATATTGGCATGGGAAATGGATTATGACAAAAGTGGCATCAAACAACTGATATCACATCAAGGTTAAACAGGTTACTCCCTCCTTTCATAGATAGAAAAATGATAAACATCAAAGATATGGAAGAGGCGAAGGATAAACATCATTATTGTTGGGTGTAAATGATGTAATATTAATAATTAAAATACCATACATAAAAATTGGAAAAAAATAAATAAATGTCATAGGTTATTTAGTTTGAAAAGTTAAAAAATATAATAAATAAACAAATTTAACATCACTAAGTATATTTGGTTAGAAAATAATTATTATAGATCAGATTTAACTATTTATTTTATAAATAAAAGAAATTTAAATTTTGGGATAATTATTAAATATAAATTAGGTGTTGACATTATTGTAATACCTAAATCTAGTCATAATATATGTTATATATTAATTATTAATAGTGTGTAATTGGTCAAAATAAAATTCATGTACACATACATTAATGTATATAATGATGTGTTATGGCGCATAAATTGTTCTTGCGGACAAGAGTGGTCTCCTTAGATTCAACGACAAATATAAAAACAAATGAACAAGTAACTGTAAACTTTCCTTAGTCTATAATTAAAATATGATATATAAAATGTGTAAGAACATCTTACATTTCTACAAAATGCTTGTAGGTGTCCCTTGATGCTTTTAAAAGCCCTTCCTTGTTGCTTCAAGAGAAGATTTTTCATAAACATAACCAAACAACGAATAAAATCATAACATAGATAAAGATTGAAACACAACATAAACGGAGATTGCAACATAGCATATATCATAGCATGAATCAATACTCAATTACAAACTATGCAAAAGATCAAGGAGCTTTGGAATGAGCATCATAACAAGTGCAAATAGGAAAGAAACACCCGCTTGTATTAATCTTGAATAGAAGGAGAGATTAAACCTTAGCCTTGATGTAGCAAACCTCTTCCCAATAGTCTCCAATCCTCCCTTTAGGTGACAAGCTTCTAGCCTCAATTTGACAACATAAGTTTACATTCCAAAGTCCTCCTTTACCCTCTAATCCATGTTGAATTTATAGGCCAAGAGGAGGAGGTTTGATATCCTCTTCTCAAGGGATCAGATCCATAAAGAGAGGGATTAGGGTTCCACAATGAGAGGGAGCTTAATCCATGAACCAAGGGATGAGGCCGAAGTAGGTAGGCGCTCGAGGCCTTTTAGTTGATAAATATTCCCCCAACAATACTTGTAGAATTTTTTTTTTTTTTTTTTTTAAACCACGTTAAGATATTTGCGAACTTTTTAGTGGAGAACAGAGCACAATATTGCACATGCCACAATGATCATAACTACACTTGTTCAGGTAATGCTTAGGAAAATTGCACAAGTTCTTGAAAATAGGTTTTAAATCAATGTAATCAAATATTCTTGTTGTCTTTGGGATTGTTTTGCTTCCAACATTAATCCAAAATGGATCCTAAAACCTCTAAGTCTTCATATATCTTAACTATTGGAAACACCATCAAAAGGGAAAACAATGAAAGAATGGCAGAAAACAGAGCTAAGCAAAGGCGGAAGTAATGTTGCACATGAATACATCGGAAGCAGCCCTATGGAAATCGCGATAGCGATCAGCGTGATTTAACGAGGACAGTTGATCATGCGCGCAGATCAATGACCCAAATTAACTTGCTATATCGCATCACTAAAACACAAGGGAGGACTTAACAGAGGCCCGAAGACCATGCGATATGTGATTGCGATATATCGCATTACAGTGATATAAAGGATCGAGGCTGACACAACATGCGACTCGCGATAAGCCAGACCCGACAGGGTTTACAGATGTGGCTTGATAAATTTTGAGTTCCGATAAAGAGGGATTTGTTGGGTTTTTCTATGTATTTACACATTTCCGTTATAAAACCGAAATACAAAGGAAATGCGCCCGAAGTGATAAAACTAGACCCGAAAGGTTTATAAATGCAGCTTTATATTATTTGAGTTTCGTGGAAAGTGGGATTTTGGGCCGGCCTTAGGCAGTAAGTGGTATTGGACAGGCTCCACCCATCCCATACACTGGCCGACACGTGGCTTGGCGCAGGAGAGAGAAAAATGCCTTTTCGGGTAGGTAATCTCCGTGCACATTAGCCGCCCGAAATGGATATTAGCTGTTAGGTCGGAGATCACACAGATCAATGGTGGGCTTGCTATAGCAATCAAAGGCAGACCTGAAAGGATTATAGGGCGGATTTGATATTATTTGAAGTCTGATATAAAGCATTTTGTCGGATTTTTCAGTGTTTTCTGTGTAGTTCTCTGTGTAAACAGAGAAACGACCTTTTGGGATTTCACCAATGCCAATGGTCCTTTCCATTACGAACAGGTGGCCACCATACCTTAGGGCATTTAGCAATGATTAATAAATGCTCCAGAAGGAGAGGAAGGGACAATGGCCGAGGGCCAGAGAGCCCGAAAGGGGAGATGAATAGACAACCGCAAATAGGCTTAAAAGCCATTCGATGGCAGAGACAGAGGAGGCAGTTGCTGAGACAGAGAGAAAGCATAAGACAGAGAACAAGAGGGAGAGTCTGTGTACTCTTGTAGACTTAAGGATTTCAAGTAAATCCCTGTTGTTTTGTCACTCTTGTGTTGAGACTCGGTTTGAGCTCACACTTGTAATAATATACTCTTGAAGACATAATATAGAGGCCAACATTGAAAGTTGGACCAGGAGACGTAGCTAGGAAGTCACTCCTTGATTATTTAGTTGTGTTAGTGTGTGTCACTATTATGTTTTCTAACTACTCATTGTCTATATTATTCACAATATTTTCGATCCGTTGCACTAAGTAATATAGGCATTCCTGCTCATGAGTCTGTAATACCTTTATATTGATTTAAGATCTCATTTTCATATCAAGTGGTATCAGAGCTTTTGGTATTGTTAAGGTTAGAAAAGCTTGTGCTGGATTTTGAATGTTAACTAGATTAAAGCTCAGATTAGGAGAAGGAGAACTTGTTGAGGCTAATCTAGAGATTGGAAGAGTCTATTCTCAGAGGAGAATGGTAGAAGAAACTCCATTGGGATCAGAATCTCAATTTATGGAAGGTTTTAAGGCACTCCAAGCCATGGTGGAAGACATGTATCTGGAATTTAAGAAGGGTAGAGGTGAAATCCCCTCAACACCTAAACCAGACAAAGGAGCAGAGAAACCTTTTCTAGTTGCCTCTCCAAAAGGCAAAGGAAAAGGAGAAATGCCTCCTCCACCACCACCTTCATCATCCTCATCATCTTCTCC
>APFE031726610.1:46009-59904 GCA_000404065.3 Pinus taeda | reverse complement strand
CAAGTAACGAGACAATGTAAACTTAGGTTTGCTATTGGATCAACATTTGTAGATGAGGTTGAGTTAGATATAGTTCCCTTGGATATATGTGGTATTGTTTTGGGAAGTCCATACTTGTATGATAGGAAAGCTATCTTCTATAGAGATGAAAATAAGTATCAACTCACTAGAGATGGAATATAATATATTGTAAGAGCTCATAAACTCAAAAATAACTATTCTCTCATTAACTCAGGACAGATGAAAAGAATTGTGAATTCAAGTAAGCAGTTTTTACTAATGGTTGTAAAGGCAAAGGATCCTAAAAAATCGAATGCATTTGAAGGCTGTGATTCTAAACAGAAAGCTAATTTAGTTGTTTCAGAGTATGATGTTCTATTTCAAGAACCAAAAGGTCTACCACCCAAGCGAGAAATAATACATGATATTTGTTTGCAGCAAGATGCTCCATTACCTAACATTGGAATGTGCAAGTTGTCAGCTTTAGAGGATGCAGAGATAAGCTTTAGATGATGCAGAAATAAAGTAGGTACAAGAGTCGCTCGATAAAGGGTTTATACGACCAAGCACATCACCATGTGGATCTCCAATCATGCTGGTGAGAAAGAAAGATGGATCGTGGAGAATGTGCATTGATTATAGAGCACTAAATAAAATAACGATCAAGAATCGTTATCCTCTTTCTCGTATTGATGATCTATTAGATCAATTGAAAGAAACAGTTTACTTTTCTAAGTTAGACTTACGAAGTGGCTATCATCAAGTCAGAGTTGCAGAACAAGATGCATGGAAGACTGCTTTCAAGACAAAGAAAGGACTGTATGAATGGTTGGTTATGCCTTTTGGCTTGCTCTTGCTACATATACGAGAGTTATGAATGATTTATTAAGACCTTTTATTGATGATTTTGTAATTGTTTATTTAGATGACATTCTTGTTTTTAGTAAGACATGGGAAGACCATGTAAAGCATGTAAAGTAGACTCTAGATGTTTTAAAAAGAGAAAATCTCTATGTAAAACTGTCTAAATGTCAGTTTGGCAAAACATATTTAAATTATTTGGGTCATATTGTAAGGGGTAGTGAATTGAAGATAGATCCCTCTAAGGTTGAATTCATTGTAAACTGGCCTAAACCCAAATCTGCTATAGAGGTTAGAAGTTTCCTAGGGGCAACACAATACTGGAGAAAGTTTATTGCTAACTTTTCATTGATTGCAGCTTCATTACATGCTTTAACAGGATTGAAATAGGTGTTTAAGTGGGGAGGCAAACAGTAGAAAGCCTTCGAGACCTTAAAAGAGAAAATTAGTACAGCACCAGTACTAGCACTGCCAGATCTTCAACATCAATTTGAGATTGAGACAGATGCCAGTGACTATGCCACGGGAGCAGTGTTGATGCAACACGGTAAACCCATATGTTATCATTATGAGACATTTACTTCTACAGTAGTTAATTATCCCACATATGATAAAGAATTGTGTGCATTAGTACAAAGTGTGAAAAAGTGGAAACATTACCTAATGGGTAAGGAAACAATCATACATACAGATCATCAACCACTTCAATATTTGCATCACAAACTAAATTGTAGCAATCAAGACATTATAGGTGGATGGGTTTTCGACAACAATTTCATTTTGTCATCGGATATAAGAAGGGCATACACAATAAGGTTGTAGACATGTTATTAAGACCAATCATAAATGCGTCTACTATACTTAAGCATAACTCAGTAATGCATGAAAGTTACATTGAACAATATGCTCAAGATGTAGATTTTAAATATTTATATGCAACTTTAAGTCATCGCAAACAAGTAGAAGAATTGGATTATTATGTAAAGGACCAACTCTTATATCATTTGGGAAATTTATGCATTCCACAAACTAAAAGAGTTAACATAATTTGAGAAACACATACTTCTCTCATATCAAGTCATTTTGGTGTAAGTAAAATAGTTGCACAATTGCAAAGGTTCTGTTATTGGCCAAGAATGCATGAGACAATTTCTAGATATATCAAAGGGTGTACTATGTGTGCTACAAGCAAGCCAAGTAATAGAAAATTAGGCTTGTACACTCCACTTCCAATTCGTTCTCGTCCTTGGGAAAGTGTTCCCATGGACTTTGTAGGGGGATTGCCAAAATCTAGGAAGGGTCATGATTATTTGTATGCTGTTGTGGATAGGTTCAGTAAAATGTGTATTTTAATACCATTTAACAAGTAGGTTACAACTAAACAAACAACTAATTTGTTCTTTCAGAATGTATGGGTTCATTTTGGTTTACCCACTTCTATTGCATCTAATCGAGATTATCGATTTGTTGGGAAGTTTTGGTCAAATCTATGGGAGTTGATGGACACTAGCTTAAAGAAGAGCATAGCATTTCATCCACAAACAGATGGCTAGACAGAGGTGGTCAATAGGATAGTGATCAAGTTGCTTAGAGACTATTGCAAAAAGCATCCCAAGCTTTTGGATGAGCATTTGTTCTATGTGCAGCATGCTTACAACTATGCCAAGCACTCTTCTACTCAGAGATCTCCTTTTGAGACTTGTTTTGGTTTTATTACCAAAGTCTCCCTTGGATTTAGTCTTTGGTAAAGACATAGCAGTTCATGGACACAGTGATGTGGACAAAGCAACCAAGTTCATTGAACAAATCTAGGAAATTCACCAGGTTGTACAAGAACAACTGGAAAGAAGTCAAGCTAAGTACAAGGCAAGACATGACAAGCATCGGGTTGAGCATAGTTTCCAAGTTGGTGATCAAGTCTGGCTGTACATCAGCAAAGACAGAATGCAATGTGAAGGTAAGAAGCTAAAACCAATAAGGTATGGACCTTTCAAGATACTTGATAAAAATGGTGAAAATTCTTTTCGCCTTGATTTTCCAGCTTATATGCAGATCTATTCAGTCGTTAATGCAGAAAACTTGAGATTGTATGAACCTTCATTCATTGAAGATCCTGAAGAGCAAAGTCAGTTTCCTTCTATTGAGGATCTGTTCCCTGAATATCTCAATGAGTTACAAGAAGATACAGTTCTGGACAAGAAGGTGAGAACTATGTGTGGAGGGGATGTTGAGTACCTAAGAATAGGGCTCAAAGGTTCAAATCCAAGCAAAGCATGGTGGATAGAAGTTAAACAAGTGAGGGAGCTATATCCTCACTTGATCGATGCCTAAAAACCAACTTCTGGTGGTCCAAAAGATTTTCATTGGGAAGGCGTGATCCAAAATGGATCCTAAAACCTCTAAGTCTTCATATATCTTAACTATAGGAAACACCATCGGAAGGGAAAACAGTGAAAGAATGGTAGAAAACAGAGCTAAGCGAAGGCAAAAGTAATGTTGCACAGGAGTACATCGGAAGTAGCCCTATGGAAATCATGATAGTGATCAACATGATTTAACGAGGACCGTTGATCAAGTGTGCAAATCAACGATCCAGATTAACTCGCAATATCGCATCGTCAAAACGCAAGGGAGGACTTACCGGAGGCTCGAAGACCATGTGATATGTGATTGCGATATATTGCAATGATACAAAGAAGCAGGGCTGACGCAACATGTGACTTGCGATAAGCCGGACCCAACGAGGTTTATAGATGCGGCTTGATAAATTTTGAGTTCCGATAAAAATGGATATGTCAGGTTTTTCTATGTATTTACGCATTTCCGTTATAAAATTGAATGCAAAGGAAATGCGCTCGAAGCGATAAAACCGGACCCAAAAAGTTTATAAATGCAACTTTATATTATTTGAGTTTCATGGAAAGCGGGATTTCAGACAGGCCTCAGGGAGTAAGCGGTATTGGACGGGCTCTGCTCGATCCCATACACTAGCCGACACATGGCTTGGCGCAGGAGAGAGAAAACCGCCTTTTTGGGCGAGTAATCTTCGTGCACATAAGCTGCCCGAAATGGATATTAGCCGTTGGATCGGAGATCATGCAGATCAACGGTGGGCTTGCAATGGCGATCAAAGGTGGACCTGAAAGGATTATAGGGCAGATTCAATATTATTTGAAGTCTGATAGAAAGCATTTTGTCGGATTTTTCATAGTTTTCTGTGTATTACTCTGTGTAAACAGAGAAACAACTTTTTGGGATTTCACCTACGCCAGTGGTCCTTTCCATTATGAACAAGTGGCGACCATACCTTAGGGCGTTTAGCAATGATTGATAAATTCTCTAGAAGGAGAGGATGGGATAGCGGTCGGGAGCCAGAGATCCCAAAAGGGGAGATGAACAGACAAGCGCTAATAGGCTTAAAAGCCATTTGATGGCAGAGACAGAGGAGGCAGTTTCTAAGACAGAGAGAAAGTAGAAGAAAAAGAAAAAGAGGGAGAGTCTGTGTACTCTTGTAGACTTGAGGATTTCAGGTAAATCCCTGTTGTTTTGTCACTCTTGTGTTGAGACTTGGTTTGAGCTCACACTTGTAATAATCTGCTCTTGAAGACATAATATAGAGGCCAACACTGAAAGCTGGATCAGGAGACGTAGCCAGGAAGTCTGGTGAACTCCTTAATTACTTTGTTGTGTTAATTTGTATGACTGTTATGTTTTCTAACTGTTCATTGTCTATATTATTCGCAATATTTTCGATCCATTGCACTAAGTAATATAGGCATTCCTGCACATGAGTCTGTAACACCTTTATATTGATTTAAGATCTCATTTTCATATCAAACATTGTAGGGGAATGTTTGGAACACTTTATTAGATAATGGGAGATCTAGATTGGTGGTCATTTGCCTAATGGTGACAAAATGATGTGTAATAGATTCCCCCCTAAAGTGTAAAGTCAGAAAAGGTGTTTGAGGACTAGAGCGCTTTATTATGCAAAAGTTTAGATTAGAGACTAATTGGTTGGAGACCTGAAACAAACAATGAAGGATTACATTAAATTATCTTTATATAATCATTAATGAGGTAGGTATTTCCATACTCAGAGTAAAAATATCACAAATAACCAGTATGGAAATGTACGAAGATCCATGTCAATAGTATACACAATATGTAAACAACCATCAAATATGGATCTATACTTATAATCATGCATATTTAGAACTCCACGCAATCTAGACGAATGAAACTAGATCCAAGGTCTTGGTTTCCATTTTTGTCAGTCCATAGTATGAATCTAACGATACGAGTGAATGTATCGAAGTCGAACATGGTAGAAACCACCTTATTACTGGTCAATGATGTGAACCGTTAACAGGTGCGAGAGAAACCACCAATAATGATAATGGTTCTCAACGTACCCTAGTGTAATCTATGTGTTGTGAATGAATGTCTCAAATTCGAACACTCACAGAATCATTCGATCAAAGGTCAATGATAAAAAATTATAATCGAAGGTGAGAAACTTGCCATTAATGCATGCAAGCCCCAAGGTACTAAACGAGGTTTCTAGATCAACTTCCTAGCTAATGAGCGAAAGTTGATAGGAAGTGGTACGTTGCAAGAGGGCCTATGACACGAAACTTAGGTTAAGATTTGAAGAACAAATTTGGAGTGATTCAGGACTGAATCAGGCATGGCCGACGTGATTAAAGGCTATGATTTGCAAGGTAATTTTGACTAAGGCTAAACTTCTCTTGAACATATTGGCGACATGACACTTTGACTTGGCAGCATTTGACTAAAAAATAAGACCAAAAATTAGTTTAACAACTTTCAATGAGGTCTGATCAACTGAGAGGAAAATGGATTTCCTAACCCAGACACGAAAGGTGATAGAGTGTCATGTTCAAGAGCGACATATTTCCTTTTCACAATACAATAATATATATTTATTTCCTATTTTCCCCTACCATTACTGGCAAGTACCTCTTTATTTTTATGTAAGCTTGAGGAGGATAACATATTTTTTTCCTGTATGCTCATCCTTCGGATGAGTCCTTTAGTGTATTTTTAATGAACCCTAGAAAGGATTGGTTTAGTCTTATCATGACTAACGAGACTTACACTGTTTACATTTTACAAGTTCAACGAAGGGGTAACTCAATGTCGCTTCCATATTTAAAGAGTTTTTAAAAAAGACACAAAAATAAAACTCATACAATTCTTTCAACGTAAAGTTTTAATGAGCCTGGAGAAAGTAAAGCTCAATGTTTTTCGTATTTAGGGAGTCAGGAGAAAAACATAAGTAAACTCCAAAATGTCCTTTTACATAAATTTAGTCTCTCAAGCCCAGAAAAGGGTAAAATAATGCAATAGATAACTCTTTTATCCATGATCGACTAAAGTATACCTTTCTCACAAATAGTCTATGTGGTATGTAAAAGGGGCAAGCTTATACTAGGTAGATGCTTTTTCATTTACATTGACGAGTTCAAAATAAACAAGTATACTCGACAATCTTTTCATATTTCGAGAGTTAGAAAAGAGCTTAAATATAACTCTAGGGTTTCACTTTTTCGTAAGTTTAAAGAACTCAAAAAAGTGATAAAAATATATTCATTGCCATAATGATCTTTTTTCACAAATAACCCTGTAAATTGCACGTTCAATCTCAAAATTATCATAACTGCTCAAAAAATAGTAAAAAACATTAAAATATTTTGAAATTTGAAAGATATAGGCAAAAAATATTATTTTAATAAGCCTATTTTTCTTATAAAAAGTCAAAAAGTAAAATATTTCTTTACTATTTTTTTTTACCATTTCAGAGCTCTTGAGAGTGCATTTTTACCCAAATATTCAGCGGTATATTGTGATTAGACCGGTGGACCATTTTGAGTGTCATCTGCTCCAGGTAAGAGATCATTCCTTGATCTCATCATTGATGGTTTTTATTTTGCCTTTAAATGGTGATTTTTGAGTTTTTGAGTGTGTTTAAGAAACTAGGGTGTGCTCACTGTCTTGTGCAGATTCCCTATATAGGACCTGCACAAATGCACTTTCTTTGTAAAGGAAAATCATGCAAGGCAACGAGGGCATCCAAAATTTATGAAAAACGCTTAAATTTTTTGCAAATTCTTTCATTTTTCGTTCTCTAACCATTGTTCCTCATTGATTACAGATCTTGGTGTGTCGAAATGGAAAGAAGAGAGAGAGAACATGAATCCCAATATGTTGAATAATTGAATGATTTGGAAACAGTGCAAGAACTTAGAAATTGTGGCTTGGAAAAATATTTCTTGATTCTGGGAATGAGGGCCCAACTAGATTTATTGACATGGTTAGTGAGGGCTTGGAATGTCCAAGACCAATGCTTTCAGATTGGTTATCATAGAATAACCATTGATGTTGAGTACATATATTTCTTAACAAGTCTTTCATGTTGTGGAACTAATATTTCATTGTTTGGTGGTAGGCCAAGCGGTGAATCAACAAAGTATTACCTAAATGAGCATTATGTTCGTGGATCCCAACTTAGTGGTGGAAGGATTGAGATTAAGGATATAAAAGAACTTCCACTGAGGACAATAGCATATACCATTGCTCATTTATGTGGAAGCACAATGCTTCACCTAGTCAGCAAAGCGTAGATGCAAATTTCATTAGAGTGCATGCAGCCTCCTATGTTCAATTGGTGTGAAGGAGTTGCTACCAACTTGAAAGGAAAACTGATAAGAGAAAAGAATGGAAAGATAAAAAAGTTTGGATATGGTGTCATAGTGGTATAATTTTCTCTGGAGAGGATCCTTATACTTTTCCCATAGGTTTCCATGGAGATGGGAGGCCCACGAGATCCTCATATGTTACAGTGGGTTTCAATGATGGCCCGCCACGAAGGTGGTGAGGTTCCAGTGATCAGATATAATCCTGCATTGTTTAGATGGTTGAATTGCCAACTCCTCGTGATTGAGGATTAACCATATGTAGGTATGGATTATAGAGGTCCAGATATCCTTCTTCCGACAGAAATGTAATGGGGTGACATAAGTAAAAACTCTAACTTTAGTTGTTTTACTACATATATAAAAACATCATGCAGATGTGGGACCAATTAGACAGTTCCAATGCGACAGATTGTTAGATGTGATGAGAAACCAGTCCCCGTGGAGTACAATCCAACTGCAATAGAGACTTTAGTTAAGATCGAGAGTAACATAGAGAAGCTAACTCTAGATATCCTAGACATTGGGATTTATGATCTTCCTCCTTGCTATCAGAGGCATACAAAAGGTGTAATTGGATGGATTGGTTGTATGTTATGATGAGTGGCTCATGCCATCATTTTGTATCATGAGAACCGTGCTTAGTCTTTAGACATAGAGCCATATTTTGGTTTTTGGTCTAACGACATGTTCAAATAATAAAGGTCGTGGGCCTCATATGTCTTGGATGACATTTTGTAAACTCAAAACTTTTACAAACATTATGATTAATGAAGAATACTTCTATTTTCTCAGCTAATTTTGTACAATATGTGAATGATTATCGTTTTATTTTTACAAATGTTGCAAATGTCAATTTAACACATAATTTTCCAATCCATTATTTAATGTGTTTAAATCTCTTGTAATGTGTTGGTATTCAATTTAATTGAATTCTATTTCTAAGAGACGAGCATGTAAAAAAATTCTCAACATTGAAGAGTTTACCACTGAATAAATGTGACTTAAATGTAATACTATGAGTTGAGAATCCAATCTAACAATTAAACAATGAATGCTAAATGTAATGGCATCAGATAATAATTCAATGACTGTACTATATTCTACAATATTGTTTGTTGTTCGACCAAGGCACATTCCATGCAAACTCACTAACTCATCGATGGGTGAATAGATGGCCCATGTCACAAAAAAAATATTCTGATTACTACGACTAGTGCCATCATTGTAGCCAATGTAAATTTGAAGGAGCATCAACATTTGCAAATCAAGTGTAACACAAGATAATCAAGGGAAATAAAAGGAGTTTGTAAAAAAAGAAGTAAAGTTTCCACACATGTAAAATATGATACATCAATATACAATGTACCCATATAGTAAATCAAGCATAGTACTTTTTCAAGTAAAGCCCATTTTTGGGCTTGAGCAAAGGAATACCATCATAGTCCACTAGCTCATAAGCACCTTTTTCAAGTGCATGTTTTACAATATAGGGACCATGTCATACAGATTTGAACTTACCAACTCCTAACTTATCATGTTTTTGATCATAAACCAAGACCAAGTCACCTTTTGAATACATATGAGAATTTACAATACGATCAAATTGTGCCTTAACAGGTTTCTTATGAGTCTTGCTAGCCAATGCAACATCACAACAAATCTCATCTAGACGTGCTAAGTATAAAAAGTGTTCCTCCTCTGCAGAAGTAGCAAGAAGTAGTTTGATTGGTATCTTTAATGACGAGATTTCACATTTAATAGGTATGACTATTTCTAGACCATAAAATAACTGAAAAGGTGTAAACCCAATTGTAGTTTTTGTTGAGGTGTGATATGCCCACAATGTCGAGAAAAACATTACATGCTAGTTTCGTTTATGAAATCGTTGAAGCATAGTGGTTAAAACTTTGTTCACGACTTCTACTTGGTCATTGGCCTAAGGGTAATATGGAGTCTAGCTATTGTGATGTAAGCCCAACTTCACATTATGTTCGGTCATCATAAAGTTTCAAAAATGGATGCCATGGCCCATGAAGATGGCCTATGGGACACCAAACCTAGAAATCAGATGTTTGAATATGAAAAGAACAACATTTTCACAATCATCCTTATATGTAGGCATCACCTCGTCTTATTTTGTAAAATAATCCACAACTAGGATAATATACCTATTCCCCCCCCGACAGAGTGAGGGTTACATGTAATAAAATTGATGCCCCATTTCGCAAAGGGATCGACGACGATGATTGAGTGAACAGGAGTAGGAGGGTAACACATTTTGCAATGATAAATTCGACAATTATGACATTTATGGATTACAATAACGCAATATTTGAACATGGAAGGCTAGAAATATCCAACACGCAAGATTTTTTGGGAAGTGGAAATCCTTGACATATGACTGCCACATACTCCATAGTGACAATAATTTAAATATTTTTTGGCTTCATCATGTGTCAAACATCGTCTGTGTTAGCCTCCTGCTGCAGCAGGTTACTCATATTTCATGATGGACATTTTTACAGGCCAAATATGTCATACTTTGCATGTTGTAATGCTCCATATTTTGCTAACAGTCACCAAAGAAAGAGGCCATGAAAGAATGCTACTCAAAGTTCATCTGCTCCATTCCAATTTTGAAGAGTCATTCCATTTTTGTAGAAGTTTTCAGCTAAAGGGAGGTCCAAACAACTTAATCTTGGTCTCCCTAGGTTTCAATTTCCATTTTTAGAATATAGAGAATGAATAATCTGTCCAAACATCTTAATCTTGGAAGATTCTTAGATAGGTAGAGAATCAAACGAGCCCAACTGCTTAATCTGGGCCCTTGGAAGGAATAAGTGTAGATTAGATAGGAATACATGAAAAGAAAAAGTGAAAAAGCTAGGTCTGCAAGTTTAAGTGCACCCAAACCAAAAAGAAGAAAAAATGTTAGGCAAGTAGGCTGGGTAGGTAATTTTGAGGTTGCAGAATATTGATTGCTGATCAACTCCACATTTTCAAGTGTTACACTCATGCAGATCACAGTCAGCAGGCAGTTCCCATTTGAAGGACTTCAAGAGAGGCATGACTAACTTCCCTTTCTTCTTACTCCCTAAATAACTTACTAACTTCCCCTGAAGTGGTCAATATCTGCTTGATATCTCTTAGTTTCATCATTTCCCATATCATTTGCCTTGGTAAAGATCTGCTTTACTCAAGGAGGCTCCATATTTTCTCTGCAAGGTTCTGTCCCCCCTTTAAAGCCTGAGACCTCTGGAACTTAGTGCTCTTCTTGTCATTTTCATATTAACTATTGACATTACTATGTAAATCCCTATTTGTTTCCCTTCCCCCTACTAAAATTATATCAAGTAACTCCCCTATGTAAATATCCCCTTCCTCTGGTTGAAACATAACCATAAGTATCTCCCTTGGGAATTACTAAGTCATCCAGAGTTTAGTAAGAGCCCTCATCTCTCCATAAATTTCCCCTCCCAAGTGTTTGGACTCCTTCCAAAACACAAAAAACCCCCTCCTAATGCATTAACACCCCCCCGCGCATTTTATTTTTGGAATTTATTAATATTTGATTAATAAATAACCAGCGCGCCGAAACCCATTACACCATTTCCTAAAGTCTAAACCCACCCGCGCCGTGAAAAATTAAAAAATAACGCGTGCACTGTTTCACTAAAACTCACGCACCTTCTCCGCCCCTCCACTGTCAGATCGCCTCCCCTAGATCCGATGGCTATTAGGCATATCAAGCACCCTCTTGTGTGGGTACGTTAGCACCCGATGTCCGACGGTTTTACTGTCGTACACCGGGACAGCTAGCGGCTTCCCATTGCATCGGAATGCCCCTGACAGAAACCGCCTCCGTTCCAAAGGCGGTTCGATGAACTCCAAAACTGCCCTTCCCCTCGCATGACAGGAGCGCCGCATCACCCTGCCACGTCGCCTCCACCTCACCCTTTCCTGCCTGCGCCTGGCCCACGTCACCTGCCACCGTGTCCCGCCACGTCATCACCCCGCTGTATTGCCACGTCACCCTGCTGATGTCAGCATGCTGATGCCACATCTGTACTAGAGGACCCCACTGCTGACATCATGCTGACGTCATCCGCCGTACCGTTGACGTCAGCAGCCAAAAAAAAAGGAAAACCGCGCAAGTGCGAAAATCAAGCTTCGGAGCTCCGAAATGAAAAACAGAGGCAATTTTCAATGCGCGATTAGCGCGAAGTGCTAATCGCGCATCGCTACGGAAAATGGGCCATATTGGAGAATCTTTAGGGAATATTTTGATTCCTCGGCCCTTTTTGCACCGAAAATGGCAGAAAAAGCCTGATTTTGGTTATTCAAGCGTATCTGAAGGTAGAGAGAGACCCAGTTCAGAGGTTAAAGAGTATCAGAGCAGATATGAAGATAAAAATCATGTCAAAGAGTATCAGTGTAGCGGCAAAGTGTATCAGAGGAGATTTTCTCAGGGCTTGAGGCGAATGAAGCATTAAAAGAAAATCCTGAAAGTCAAGGAGCAGTTAAGGAACCATTCAAGGCTCACCGGCATAAATGACTGCACGTTAAAGCTCGCAGGAGATCAGTGGACCAAAACTCAATGCACAGTTATGACAGAACCACTGCACCAAGCCACAAAGGACACTACATTAACTCATTTTTGATCCAGCTGCCACTGGCGCAGCCCAAAGAAGACTTACTTACATTTAATTCCAGCATAAGTTAGGTTTAGAAAGTTTTCTTCCTACAGACCTATTTAGGTCGGTTGTAATAAATAACTTTAGATATTTTGCTTATAAATACCACCCTAAAAAATGGAGTAAGGGTTGGTTGGTTGTTTGATCTTTGTAGGTTTGATATCTTGTTTGAGCAGAGACTCGCACTGTAAAGGTGATATTTTCTATAATCAATGACTGCTGAAGTGCATGGATTCTGAAATTGTCTGCTGTGTCTAACTGGCCGAGAAGTGACTATGGAATTCCTGTGCTTCTACATGGTTCAATAAGTGTTTCCTTAACATCTGTTTAGTCTTTTATGTTTGTTTTATCATCTATGTTCCACCATCTAAAATTGCAGAAAGGAAGAATAGTTTAGGATTTGCTTGGCTGCACCCTAGGCTCAAGTTCTGCAATTTCTTTATGTTTTCTTCAGGAATAGTTATGAACATGCATACTTAGATGATCTTGTTTACGCTGTTTCTTTCACATATGAATGTTAGTTTAGGAATTCTTAAATGCTCCTAGATAACCATTCATTCACCTCTCCTCCCTGTTAGTTGATGAAAGATTCTTGATTGCCTTTCATCTCTGACTTTCATCCCATATTTTCAGCAAATTTGGTATTGTTTCATGTGTAGCTATCTTGCTCCATAATCCTCTTGTGACCAAGAAAACACAAAAACAAGCCTTAATCCATGACTCCATGCCCAATGGTTTGAAATTATCACCCTATTCCTTGCCTCTCTGCTCAAATGCAATTTCCTGCCATTCAAACTCCATCCAAACAAAAAATCAAAACCCCTGAACCCAATAGCTAGCCTAAGATCATCATCAACAAAGCTAAATCATTAAGAGAGAGCCCTCTCTGATTGCAGGTGGGCTAGAACCTGCAATCCAAATATTGGTTTGTGGTTACCTCGGCCGTATCCCTTCAGGAGCTTAGGGACAACCTGAGTGATAACATAATGGCGACTCTACTGGGGAACTCCTCAGATAATCTCACAAAACCAGTCTGAAGCTCCACAGAGGAAGAAACCAACCTTAAAAAAGTTCGGTCGACCTGTGTTCTTAGAAAAATTCCCAAAAAACAAGTTAGAAGCTGGCTCCCAAGAAGCATTCGCGCTACACAAGACTAAATCCAGACCCGAATCCCCCTGCTGTTTTTGAAAATCCCAACATAATCCCTAAGATCCTTCGAAAGCAAGAGCAGCAAGAAGATTTGACTGCTTCTAGTCACGAAACAGTTCAACCTAGTAGTTTGTTAACCCCTGTTAAAGTTTTGTTCCGTTCAAGCCCTTTTTCCCCGTGTTCATCATCCACTTCCCCAACCGCTGTGTCCACACCTTTATCTACTGCAAATACTACCACTACCACTCCTAATATCCCAGCCACTCCAGTCGTTCCACTTATCCCTGTTGTTCCCCTTATCCCTGTTAATATGGCTAATAGATATGTGCCCTTACAGTTGCCTGCTAATCCAGGGGCTATGCCTCAGGATTATCAGACAAAAATTACCTATTTTGATGGCACAAATTCCTGCACAGCCCTACAACATACAAAGAAAATGCAGGATTACTTTGAGAGTTATGAGATTGAT
>APFE031726610.1:20434-45793 GCA_000404065.3 Pinus taeda | reverse complement strand
GTTTAATAATGTTTACAATGCAAATACCACAAAAATTTGAGACCTCCACCTGATTTGCTTTGTACAAATTCCTTGATGGTTTTGATGCTGAAATGGCATATCAGTTAAGGGAAAGAGCCCCTCAAAGCCTTGCAGAGATGAAAGATGTTGCTGTTAGTGTGGAGGCAAATCTAATTTCCAAAAGAAATAGAGCCAGAACTGAGAGAAGAACTACCTTCAAGGAAGAACCCTCAGCCTTAGACCAAAAACTAGATGCTATCATCAACGACATGCATAGGCTAGGAGACAAATCTAATTGCCAAAAGAAATAGAGCCAGAACTGAGAGAAGAACCACCTTCAAGGAAGAACCCTCAGCCTTAGACCAAAAACTAGATGCTATCATCAACGGCATGCATATGCTAGGAGACAGAGTAGAGAGCGTTGAGAGAAAATCATCACGGGAAGGACAATAGTCCAACACCATAAGGAACCCGAACTTCAGGAAAAATCAGACCATAAACGCTGGAAGGGCTAGTCCCGACCATGATATCAGGCCTCCTTTCCAAGAAAACTATGCGGAGGCATCCACATCTAGTGAGCCCACAGATGAGACTCACATGAACCTGATCGATTCGAAAAATGAACAACAAATTTTTCTCACTGAAGAGGACCGAAACTACCCTGATGTAAAACAGTTTTAGACCAAGTCGGGAGAGTCTTTTGATTTCAAACAAGGTTATGATTCTGCTGTGTATGAAGTGCACAAGCAATATAAGTTAAGAACAAGGACCGTTGATGTCCCTGCACTTAGCAGAACAAAGGATAGCAAACAACCCAACAAAATTAAAGACAATGTTGTCATAATAGAACCAGCTGATATTGCTGTCACAAGCCTGAATCAGGTAACTGTGGAGGATATAACAGACATACAACCTCCTATTGATCAACCTCTACCTTCCTCTCCCTCAAAAGAAAATCTGAACGACACCCCAAAAAATCTTCCCAAAACAGAGATATCACAAATTGTCATTCATCATAACGCTAACATTCAAAAAGAAAACACAGAGAATATGCCCGAAAAAGAGAAATATGCTACTACTAATGCTAAGAATCCATTGGAGAAACCATTCAATTTAGAAGCAGAGATTGGAAAACTCAAGATATCCATTCCCCTCTCAGAGCTTGCCAAACATGATGTATATAGACAACAAATCCAAAGGTCACTTCAACTACCAGAGGTCAGTGATGATGTAAATGTTTTAGATGATACCCTGAGCTACTGTTTGGTCCAGAAGTTAATGGAAAATCAACATATGGACCTGTTCCACCATTTTATGTCAGTCTGCACATACATGACAAAATCTTGTATAATGCTATGTTTGACTCAGGAGCCTCACATAACCTTATGCCCAAAGCCGTAATGGAAAAGTTGAACCTTGATGTCACAAGACCTTATAAAGATCTATATTCCTTTGAATCAAGTCAAGTCAAGTGTCTAGGCTTAATCAAAGACCTTTGTGTGTCTCTAGTCCAATTTCCCAATAAGACAATCCTAATGGACGTACTAGTTGCTGACATTCCCACAAAGTATGGCATGCTCCTATCAAGATCATGGGGGGAAAAACTGCAAGGATCCCTTCAAATTGACGTCTCTTATGCCACTATATTTGTCTTTGGGCAACCAAAAAGACTGTATAGAGAAACACTGATGAAGTATGTGGTAAGCAGTGAGGAAAAGCCCCAAAATTTTCCAATTTACTCAATCCATTCTGATATGGATTCTTTTATTTTATTTAATGATGACACCAATCCTCCAACTGATGAGAAGCCTTCAGCCTTAGAGCAAGAAACATGCATCAATAAGGAATCAGTTGCCAATGCCCTTGAAATTGTCACAACAGTCAAGTCAACTAGAAAACAGAAGAACCTCCCGAAACAGAAATTGTAAGTCTGCCCAATCCTCAAATAACTGAAACTCTTAATACAAACCTCAAACAAGAAATCACATGGTATTTAGAGTTTGATGGTTCTGTCAACAAGTTAGGAGCAGGGGTAGGGGTATGGATTTACAATACACATGATAATCATGCAGAAGGCCATGCCTATAGACTAAATTTCACATGTACAAATAACATGGCAGAGTATGAAGCTCTCCTCTTAGGCCTAAAATTGCTCAAACTCCTAGGAGCTACCAAAGTGTCCATTCTAGGTGACTCCGATTTGATTATACAACAAATGAAAGGTAACTTTGCTACTTATGACAGTAGAATGAGAGCTTACAGGACTGCTGCCACATAAATACTCAATTCTTTCAATGAGTTCAAGCTGGCCAAAATTTCAAGAGACCATAATATTCGTGCTCACAGTCTAGCAACTTTTGCTAGCACATGGAAGCTTCCCTTTGAACCAAATCACCATTTCACTGCTGAGATAAAACATAGACCCTCGGTCCCTAACAATCTTAAGGATTGACAAGTGTTTCAAAATGATGCCCAAATTAACAATTTCCTTACTCTTGAGGGCGAATTTTCGAACACAAACATTGACATGGATGCCATGAACGATTCCCAACAACTAACAGAAGAAAATCAATAGGTTGTAATAGCTGCAACAGCTAAACAACTCCTTAACCCAACTGTTTTTGACAATGCAAACATAGAACAGCTGAAACAAATGTGTTTAGAGAAAACAACCAAAGCAGAGGATGAGTTTATTGATCTAAAGAGTAATTTTCTACCTGCTGGCCTTACTCCATTAGAAGACATGTTCGATGAAAATGATGTGCCCAAAAAGCCAAAAATGGAGCCTCTAAATGTGGCCATAGAAGAACACAACATAGGAACAGCAGAACAACCCAAAATGATTAAGTTGTCCAAAAATCTGCCCCCTAATCAAAACCAAAATATGTGGATTTGTTCAAAGAGTTCCAAGATGTATTTGCTTGGAGTTATGAGGACTTGAAGTCCTATGACACCTCAGTGATCCAACATACTATTCCCCTAAAACCAAATAAAAAACCGTTTAAACAGAAACTTAGAAGAATCAACCCCATGCTTCTTCCCCTCATTGAAAAAGAAATAAAGAGAATGTTTGAAGCAGGTATCATTGCACCCATTAGATTCTTTGAATGGGTATCTAATTTAGTTCCCACAAGAAAAAAACAGGAGAGATCAAACTATGTGTAGACTTGAGAAATTTAAACTAGGTCTCTCTAAAGGACCACTATCATTTGCCCAAAATGGACCATATCTTACAAAGAGTAGTGGGATCATCTAGAATTTCTTTACTAGATGGATTTTCAGGATTTAATCAGATACTTGTTCACCTGGATGATCAAGACAAGATAGCCTTTACCACACCATGGGGAACATTTAAGTATGTTAAAATGCCTTTCGGGCTAAAGAACGCTGGTGCTACCTTTCAAAGGGCAATGTATATTGCATTTGCCAAGGAGATACATGATTTCCTTGTTGTTTACCTTGATGACCTAACCCCTTTCTCCAAATCTGACCAAGAGCACCTTAAACATCTAAGGCAAATTTTCATGACATGCAGGAAATATGGAATTTCCTTGAATCCTAAGAAGTCCCTGTTTGCCCTTGAGGAGGGCAAGCTTCTAGGACATATCATATCAAAATATGGGATTAGAATCGATCTTGAAAGAATTCAAGCTATCCTCCAAATCCCATATCCAAGAAACATAAAAGAGCTGCAGGCATTCCTTGGAAAGATCAATTTCCTAAGGAGATTTATCCCAAACCTAGCCGAGCTAATAAGGCTATTGAGAAATATGTTAAAAAAGGATGCCAAGGTAAACTGGTCTCTTGAAACCAAGCAAGCTTTTGAGAGTATTAAAACTGCCTTGACACAAACGCCTGTCCTCACCAGTTCGCAATTTGACAAAGATTTTATCATTTTTTCTTTTGCATCTAAGCATACTAAAGCCACTGTCCTTTTGCAGAAAGATGATCAAGGTAACGAAAAGACAATTTCTTTTTTCAGCCGAGCTCTAAGAGATGTACCATTGAAATATCAGATTATGGAAAAGCAGGCTTATGCCCTGGTTAAGGCCATCAAAGATTTCAGAGTTTACATCTTATATTCCCATGTAATTGCCTATGTCCCAAACTCTGTTGTAAAAGATATATTAACTCAAGAGGGACTAGAAGGTAAAAGAGGCAAGTGGATTGCTAGCATTCTTGAATACGACATTGAGATAAAACCTACCAAACTGATAAAAGGACAAGATTTAGCCAAGCTAATGTTTGAAACAAACTTCCAAGCCTTAGACATTAATCAACTAGACAATGAACTGGAGCTGGCGACTCCACAGATCAGTGAAACCTTTTTGCAATCCCCATGGTATGCTGATATTTGCTTTGTATTGTTAAACCTGTGTGCTCCCCCAGGATTGTCCAAAACCAAGAAAATATTTTTAAGGATGAAATCCTCAAAGTTTTGTATCATAGATGGTGCTTTGTTTTGGAAAAATCATTAAGGTATTTTTCTTAATTGTTTGACTATGAATGAAACTAACAACATCATGAAATAATTCCATGCAGGGGACTGTGGAGGACACTTATATTGGAAGTCCACTGCTGACAAGATTTTAAGGGCTGGTTATTATTGGCCCTCTCTTTTTGCAGATGTCAAGAAGTTTGTTGTTTCATGTCACAAATGCCAAATATTTGAAGGGAAAAGAAAATTATTGCCTTTGCCCCTTAAGCCCATTTCAACCAAAAAGCCTTTTCAACAATGGGGTCTCGACTTCATTGGAGAAATTCATCCCTCTTCCTCAGGCCAACACAAGTGGATTCTAACAGCCACTGATTATTTCACTAAGTGGATTGAAGACATCCCATGTAGACAAGCCAATGACTCCACCATTATCCAATTCCTTGAGAGCAATATCCTTTCTAGATTTGGCTGCCCTGAGGAGATTATCACTGACAACGCTGCTGCCTTCAAATCCAAAAAGATCATCAATTTCTGCCACAAATTCCACATTACCTTGGGCCACTCCATAGCCTACTAGCCTCAAGGTAATGGCTTGGCCGAATCATCCAATAAAAGCCTCATTAATATCATAAAGAAGTTGCTAGAGGAAAACAAAAAGAACTGGCATAGGAAGCTCACAAATGCTCTGTGGGCAGACAGACTTTCAACTAAGAAATCCATTGGGATGAGCCCTTATGAGCTAGTATATGGCATGGAGGCCAAATTTCCCTCGTCTTTGGGCATCCCTACTATCAAGCTGTTGCAGGAAATTCAGGTTGAACCAAATGACATGCAGAGAAGAGTAAATCAAACCATTCATCTTCAGCAAACCAGAGAACAAGTGTATGACAGAGCTCAAATGTTGCAAGAGAAGCTCAAAAAGATGTTTGATAAGAAAGCTAAAGCAGAGGATTTATGGGTTGGCAGCAAAGTTCTAAGATGGGACTCATGAAGAGAGGACAAGGGAAAGCATTCCAAATTCGATTTCCTGTGCAAAGGCCCATACGTTATCAACACCGTGCAAGGCAATAACACGTATTTTCTCAAATCTCTAGATGGCAGCACAGCTGAAGAAGGCCCTGTTAATGGCTGAATACTAAAAAATTACAATAATCCCTTTTGAAAGAAAGAACAGGCGGTGTTATTTTTTGTACATAGAATGTTTGTATATATCGGCACTTTGATTTTATTTTGTAACAATCCAGATGATGAAGCACGCAGAAGAAAGCAGGCGGTGCTACATAATTCACTAGCAAATCAGTTGAAGGAAAGTGTTGTGTATGATCCAAAAGTTTAAATCCATCCAACAGTCAGCACTAAAAAGTTTTCAATGCAGATCAACAACAGAAGATCAAGGCAATCTGACCTGCTATTCTTGGCTTCTCACGAGGAGAAAGCCATCCCCAAGTGGAGCCACTGTTAGCCTCCTGCTGCAGCAGGTTACTCATATTTCATTATTGACATTTTTACAGGCCAAATATGTCATACTTTGCATGCTGCAATGCTCCATATTTGCTAACAATCACCAAAAAGAGGCCATGAGAGAATGCTACTCAAAGTTCATCTGCTGCATTCCAATTTTGAAGAGTCTTTTCTTTTTTGTACAAATTTTCAGTTAAAGGGAGGTCCAAACAGCTTAATCTTGGTCTCCCTAGGTTTCAATTTCCTGTTTTAGAATATAGAGAATGAAAAATATGTCCAAACAACTTAATCTTGGTAGATTCTTAGATAGGTAGAGAATCAAAGGAGCCCAACTGCTTAATCTGGGCCCTTGGAAGAAATAAGTGTAGATGTAGAACATAAAGACATCAAAAGAAAAAATTGAAAAGCTGGGTCTGCAAGTCCAAGTGCACCTAAACCAAAAAGAAGAAAAAATGTTAGGTAAGTAGGCTGGGTAGGTAATTTTGAGGTTGCAGAATGTTGATTTGTGATTAGTTCCACATTTTCAAAGTGTTACACTCATACACATCACAGTCAGTAGACAGCTCCCATTTGAAGGAATTCAAGCGAGGAATGACTAATTCCCTCTTCTTCCTCTTCCCTAAATCACTTACTAACCTCCCCTAAAGAGGTCAAGATCTGCTTGCTACCTCTTAGTTTCATCATTTTCCATGACATTAGCCTTGGTAAAGATCTGCTTTAAGGAGGCTCCATACTTTCTCTACAAAGTTCTATCTCCCTTTCACAACCTAATATCTCTGAAACTTAGCGCTTTCTGGTCACTTTCATATTAACTAATAACATTATTATTTAACTCCCTATATATTTCCCCATCCCCCTATTAAAACTATGTTAATAACTCCTCTATGTCAATATCCCCTCCCCCTGGTTGAAATATAACCATAAACATCCCTTGGGAATTACTACGTCATCTGGACCTTAGTAAGAGCCCCATATCTACATAAATTTCCCCTTCCCTAGTGTTTGGACTCCTTCCAAAAACAAGAAACCCTCCCAAGGCAAACCCCCCCCCCCCCCGCCGCGCATTTTCTTTGGAAATTATTAAGTTTTGATTAATGTATAAACCAAGCGCCTAAACAATTAACCCGAAAGTCTAAAGTTCCAACCCACCTGCGCCGCGAAAAATTAAAAAATAACGTGCGCGCTATTTCACTAAACTCCATGCATCTTCTCCACCCGTCCACCGTCCGATCGCCTCCCCCAGATATGACGGTTGTTATCCATATCGGGTGCCCTTTTGTATGGGCACGTTAGCACCCGATGTCCGACGGTTTTACCATCGTACACCGGGACAACTGGTGCCTTCCTATTGCATCGGGCCGCCCCTAACAGAAACTTCTTCTGTATCAAAAGCGGTCCGATGCCCTACAAAAACCGCCCTCCCCCCATGTAACAGGAGCGTCGCGTCACCCCGCCACGACGCCTCCACCTCACCCCTTCCTGCCTACGCCTGGCCCACGTCACCTGCCACCATGTCCCGCCACGTCATCACCCCACCGTACTGCCATGTCACCCTACTGATGTCAGCATGCTGACATCACATCCGTACCATAGGATCCCACTGCTGATGTCATGCTGACGTCATCCGCCGTACAGCTGACATAAGCAGCCAAAAAACGGAAAATCGCGCAAGTGCGAAAATCAAGCTTCAGAGCTCCGGAATGAAAAACAGAGGCAGTTTTCGATGCGCGATTAGCGCGAATCGCGCATCACTATAGGAAATGAGCCATATTGGAGAATATTTAGGGAATCTTTTGATTCCTCGGCCCTTTTTGCACCGAAAAGGCCCGAAAAAGCTCGATTTTTCCAATTTGAGTGCATCAAAAGATAGAGAGAGACCAGGATCAGAGGTTAAAGAGTATCAGAGTAGCGGAAAAGTGTATCAGAGGATATTTTCTCAGGGCTCGAGGCAAATCCAGCATTAAAAGGAAAGCCCTGAAAGTCAAGAAACAGTTGAGGACGCATTGAAAACTCACCAGCACAAATGACTGCACATTAAACTCACAGGAGATCAGTGGACCAGAACTCAATGCACAGTTATGACAGAACCACTGCACCAAGCCACATAGGACATCACATTAACTCAATTTTTGATTCAGCTGTCGCTGGCGCAGCCCAAAAAGACTTGATTACATTTAATTCCAGCATAAGTTAGGTTTGGAAAGATCTTTCATACAGACCTGTTTAGGTCGGTTGTAATAAATGACTCTAGATATTTTGCTTATATATGCCACCCTGAAAAATGGAGTAGGGGTTGGTTGTTTGGTTGGTTGCTTGTTTGTTCCTTGTTAGTTCAATATTTTGAGCAGAGACTCGCACTGTAAATGTGATACTTTCTATAATCAAAGACTGCTGAAAGTATGGATTCTGAATCTGTCTGCTGTGTCTTACTGGTCGAGGAGTGACTATGGAATTCCTATGCTTCGACATGGTTCAATAAGTGTTTCTTTAACTCTGTTTAGTTTTTATGTTTATGTTATCATCAATCCACCGTCTAAATTGCAGAAAAGAAGAATAGTTTAGGATTTGGTTGGCTGCACCCTAGGCTCAATTTCTGCAATTTCTTCATGTTTTCATCAGAAATAGTTATGAACATGCATACTTAAATGATCTTGTTTACGCTATTTCTTTCACATATGAATGCCAGTTTAGGAATTCTTAACTGCTCCTAGATAACCATTCATTCACTTCTCCTCCCTGTTAGTTGGTGAAAGATTCTTGATTGCCTTTCATCACTAATTATCATCCCATCTTTTCAACAAACTGGTAATTGTCTCATGTGTAGCTATCCCGCTCCATAATCCTCTTGTGACCAAGAAACACAACAACAAGCCTTAATCCATGACTCCATGCCCAATGGTTTGAAACTTATCAGACTTTCCCTTTCCTCTCTGCTTGGAAATATCTGCCTCACATTCATCTTCCATCCAAACAAAAAATCAAAACCCTTGAACTCAATAACTAGCCTAAAATCAGCCTCAACAAAGATAAATCATTAAGAGAGAGCCCTCTCTGATTGCAGGTGGGCTAGAACCTGCAATCCAAAGATTGGTTTGTGGTTACCTCGGCCGTATCCCTTCAAGAGCTTACGGACAACCTGAGTGATAACAGGATGTAAGCCAGGGGGTAAAGGGCAGTCAAGAATCCTTTATCATGGTGGTAGAGGGAAGGTGCATGAATATTTTCAAGGAGCGGTGATGAATTCCTTGGAAATTTTCAGAATGAAAGAATTAGTGGAAACCGAAGCATTTAAGAATTTATGTTTTTGCTATTTCTGAAGAAAACATAAATAACAACAGGAATTGAACACAGAGTGTATTTAAACAAGTTCTGGGCTATTATTTTTCCCTGTTGTTAAGATTTATGGAACATATATGAAATTTGCAAACATATAAAACACAAAAACATAGTTTAGAATAACTTATTGAGCCAAAGAAAGAGACAAGAATTCTGTAGCAGAGTCCAGAATCATCACAGCCACATTCAGAAGGTCTAGCAACAATGCATTTCAACAACCTTTGTATTAATAAATATCAGAGTTACAACGCAGTCCAATAGGAGAATCACCAACCCCGAATACATTCCTTGGGGGGGTATTTATACAAAAAGAGAGTTTACAAAATATCTTATGGATAAGATAAGAAGCAATAACTTCCTTCAGCTACTATGTTAGAGAAATAAATGCAGAAATAAAGGTAGGAGTTATTAGGGCTGTGCTGGCTGCTTTAATTGACAAGATATTTTAGACTTTTCACCCAGGAATTCATCGAGTAGTTATGTCCTTAATTTGCCCTCCTGCGTTGCTGTCCTAATCTTTTCACCTGCCCTTGATTCATCTTTAATGGGTCCTGATCCTCGCTTGAGATCCTTCCTTCATATCTGCCACATGTCTTGCTATTTGACCGAGTGTACATAGGCAGAAAGATCCAAATTACCTAGGCAAAACTTGCATCATACTCTGCCACCATTGTTCTGTAGGCAACTGATGTCTTTGTATTTTTACAAGTATTTCATCAGCCTAAGTATACCTGCAAAAGTTAGGCTTGACTTCAAAAAGATGATTTATTTCATGTTCTATAAAAGACAAATTTTCCAATTTGTCATATAAATTTTGTCCGGAAGGAGGCCCGGTGCCTTCTGAGGTGTTGGATGATGCAGTGATCTGATTTGTTACATACATGTTTACCCTGTGAGCATATTGTTGATGTGATAACAATTTTTGATTGCTTGTTAGTAAACTGGGTAGAACCTTTTGCTGCAAGTTTGTGAATTTCTCTGTGAAGGCATTAATGTCCATCTGCATTTCTTGACACTTCCTTTCCAAAGTCTGTATAAAATTTCTCATTGTTAGCACCTTCTTCACTATCAAAATGGTGTCTGTCCTATCTGAGATGTCCAAAGCTGCTAGTTGTTCTTTAGTATTGGTATTCAAAAAATGGATGAGCCTATTGGCCTGCTCAGGCATATTTCCTAATGATGCCCTAGCCCTTTGAATTTGCTCTTGTGCCCTTTCTATTAATTCAATTTGTTCATAGATTGTCTGAATTGACAGCCATTGGTTAGTAATAGACTGACCAATCTTGGTCCACAAAATCATTTTAATGTCTGCCAGAGGTTTATGCAAGGTGATATATTTTTCCAATGATTTCACCTTGTTCTCTAGGGCCTTCACCTCTCTGGTCTTCTCTGCCACTATTATTTTGTATTTTTCATAGCTCACTTCTAGCTTGGCTAGTTTTTCTTTTGCCTCTTTGAGCTCTGACATTTGAGCTTCTAGCTCTTTCACTGCCTTCATCATTTCTTCCATCCTCATGCTGGTCTCAGGCTCTGTTGTTGCTGCTGCTGTAGCATCAGTAGTTGCTATACCTGTTGCTGATGCTGGCTCAGTGGGAGGGATTGCTACTGTGTCTGTGGGGGGAGCAGAGACAATTGTTGGAGCTGTTTCGGGTGGCTGGGAGGTCGAATCTCTCTGCTTAGTTTGCAATGATTTCTCCAACTCTTGCTCTATCTACATTAGCCTTTGATTCATTCTCATCAATAAATCCATTACATCCTCTTCTACTTTTTCTTTTGCTAGTTCTGTTGTTTGTGGATGCATGGTGACAGGTAGCTTCAATTTCTTTCTAAGGGCAACAATATCTTCCTCCTTCTTTTTGATCAATGCTTTGATGCCCTTGGCATCCTTGGGATCATGTCCAAACTCAATAATTATTTCTTCCAAAGTCTTTATTCGGTTGTCTTTGGCTAGAGAAGAGATCTTCTCCAAATCAAATTGAGCATATGTATTACTCAATGACTCTTTTAGTTGGTGGGCCAGAATTGCCTTGTTTGCCAGTGTAGCATAGACCATTTCACCCGTTTGTTTGTGAAATTCTATTTGGTCCATTGGGTGTATGTCTTTGGCAAGGACCTCTAGATTGGTCCTTATGTAGTCAGCTGCAGATTGTGGTTGTTGAACCTTGGGCTTGAAATGACTTAAGATCATTTTCTCCTCCTTGATGTCTTAGGCTGCCATTAGTCTATGCTGTTTGGAGGGTGTCATCTTAAGAAATTGTTCATACAACTAAATTCTTAATGACTCATTTTGAGCCTTAATCTCCATGAATGATTGTTTGATGTCTGATCGTTTCTTGGCTTGTGACCTTGAGGAGGAGACTTCCATTCCATGCTGCCTCTCCCCTTCTTGTCTGTGAGAGCTAGCGGAAGTCTGTTGGCTGATGGCCCTCTCTCCTCTTGTGCTTTCAGTGATGTTTTCCACAATGTCCTCTTTAGGAGGATCTACCATTTTCCTCTTGGCCTCTTGCTGCCCTCTTGACCCACTTGCAGGTGTGGTCTCTTCTCGGTCCCTTTTCTTACTTCTCTCCTTAGGAAGAGGAGTTTGCAATGCTGGTACTTCTGGTGCTTGTGTCTGTAGTGAAGGGGCTTGCCCTTGACTGTGTTCTTTTGAGGTAGTTGGCTGTTCTTCCATTGTTTCTTGCTCTGCAACTACCAACTCCTTGCCCTTTTCTCTCCTTGTTGTTGGTGTAGTCCTTTCCTGGGCAACCTATTGTGCAGTTGTGGCAGTTGATGAGCTTTCCCCGGTTTGCTATGGTATTTTGAAAGACACCTGCCCAAAAGAATCTAAGTCAAGAGTTTTTTCCAGATTTTTCATGGTTTGTTCCATTTTCTCTTCCTCAGTTAACTCTTCAACTAGTGTGCCCTCCACCCACTCATCTTGGTTGGAAAACTTTTCTATGTCAGGGATGCTGCAATGTTCATAGGGTGCCAGCCTATATTTTTCCCCTTCTTGCCATTGATAAAGCCATATGGTCATAGGGTACCACCAAAAGCTTCTCTTGAGTCTGAGTGTTTGACCCAATATTTCATCAGCATCCTTCCATCCCTCTTTCTTGTTCATAACAAAGGGGCCTAACTGGTCTCTGAGTTTCAATTGGGCATTTTTCTTTGTGCTATGGAAGTGACTCAGATCTAAATTGATGAATTGCCTGAAATATTCCAAGGCAAACATTCTCATTGGCACATATCTGGGCAGCCTGTAGGGGCATAGCTCACAACCATATATCCTCAGAATAGTGTGATTCTGGTAAAAGTACCAGTCACCTATTTTATAGTTTTTGGAGAGCTGTAGAATATTTTGCATATCATGTGTCAGTCTAGGAGGAGGAGTTCTCATCAGGAGAGAAGAGATTGGGTATACAAATAAATCAATAAACTCACAATAAGAGTAGGGAGAGTTGCGAACTTCATGAAAGATTGGGGTCCAAAAAATCACAGACCTCCTTCCCCTTTATGGTCCAATTTTCTAATGGGGAATTGGAAGATATTTGGTTGGTAATATAAGAATAGATGATAGATGTAGGATGAATATTTAAAGATTCCCTCCCTGTCTAGCCTCAACAATTGGTCATGTATCTTGTTGGCAATAAATTTGGCATAGTTGTATTTGACAACAGGGGGCTGCCCTGGGGTAAAGAACATGTCTTGAACCCCATAACAAAAGATATCATATCAACAACTAATCTACCCACTTCAGTGAAAAAGGCATAGTGTAAAGGAGGTGGCTCCTTAGGCTGGCAATTTGCTCTCATAAACACTTTGGCAATTCTGGTTATCTCTGAGCTGGAGAGTTTGGGACCTTCATCCAGCAAGAACTTCATGGTAAGAGGAAACTGAAGGTGGGTTGGTTTGAAGTTCAGCATCTGATTTATAGAGATAGGAGTAATATGAAAAAGGGTAGTCCTAGATGGACTCTTAATTGCCCTATTTGTTGGCTCATAGTTCTCACAACAGAGGTGAATGATCTCAGGGAATATATTCACAGAGGGGAGGTAGTATATGGGTAGATTTGATTCCCAAATGCCATAGAAATCATTTTGATTTAAGTAACTATTTCTGAGCTCACAGACTGCTTGCAGATGGTTTTGGTAGCCTACTAGGTCTTGGATTAGATAGTCTCTATCAGCCAAGGGCAAATGTTCCAACTCCTTGTGGGGTGCATTAAGGGGAGTGATGTTCAAGGCCATTGGACCTTCCATGGCTAAGCTCTGTTGCCTTTAAAATTGGAAATTTTAGCTCTGTGCAAATAAAATGGGTGAAACAATGGCTCTGTGGATTTCTCCGGGATTTTCACCATTGAAACTGGTTTGTTGACTTTAATTTAGCTCTGTGGATTGAAGTTAGCTAGAGAAACAGGATTTATGGGATTCTTTGGCACAATGGGCTATAATTATGGGCAAAAGGCAGCTTTCGGGGTTTTCTTGGAGAGTTTACAGCGCCGAATGAGCTCAATTTTAGATCACTGTGCAATTTTGTGGTGAATTTAGCAAGACAGAGGTTCTGGGGTAATTTGGGCAGCAACACAGTGTTTATTTTTCAAATTTATAGGTGATGTGGGCGATTTTATAATGAAATCCAATAAAAACAGGGTCGAGCGCAATTGGTTGTAAATACCTGTTTTCTTGGTGGAATGGTCGATTTACAGTTGACCAGGTGGGCCGAGGGGCCAAGCCGTGTAGTAAAACCGCTGGTTGGCGGACTTGAATGGCGAAAATAGTCTTTTGCACGTAAATTTGCATGCACAGGTCGCTTGGAGAAAACTAAGGTAAATGGTTAAAAACAATGTTTTCACCCCTTTTTATTCAGAATTTTGACTTTGGCGGGTTCGAGGCGCTTTTTTCTCTTGACGTCATTTTGTCATGTAGCGGGGACGGATGCTGACATGGTAGGTGACGTGGCATGTGACGTGGCATGTGACATGGCGGGTGACGTTAGCAGGTAGGCAGGTGGCAAGGTGGGTGACGTCATTAGGTGATGTAGGCATGACGTCAGCAGGGAGGCGGGCGGGTGGTAACTGGTTTTCCCCTCACCGCTTTTGGGGGGAAGTGGTTTCGGGGGAGGGGGATCCGAACATGCTGGGCGCTTGACACGCGTCCTCGGTACGGTGGAAATACCGCCCATCCCCAGGACGCTATCGTTCGGCATGTTGGGGCTTCTGATATCGCCGACCACCGTCGGATCTGGTAGCGCCGATCGGACAGTTGGCAGGTGATGAAGGTGGCAGTAGGTTAGCAACGGGGGACCCGCTTTATTTTTTTGCAGTTTGTAATGTTTTTGGTGTATTTCGGGCTTTGGGTAAATGGGTTTTTGGGGGAAAAAATGTGGGTTTTGGGCTGTTTATTCAGCCAGAGGCCAAACAAGTCCTGATGGGCATGTGGAGGGTTGTTATTGGCCCCAGGTGGACCAATAACTCCCTAGAAAAAAATTTAAAATATAGCTATAGTTAGCCAAGGGTCGGGGTATTAGATTTTTTAGGGATTTTGTGTATTTATACATAGTAAGGGAGGGGAATATACATAGGAGTTATATAATAAGGTTAGTAGGTTAATATGATTATGTGGGATGGGTTTGTATGGTTTAGGCTAAGTTTATAGAGTGAAAACTTAGGCAAGGGGTAGTGAAATGATGCCAAGTGGTGAAGTTTAGGAAACTTTGGTAAAATGGAATAAAGACTTTTTACACAAGAAATGTGGCTTGTTTTGCCTAGGTGAAAACACATTTTCACTTAGTTTTTCTATGGGATGAAGTGGACTAAAGGTAATGAGCAGATCTCATTGACCTTGGGGGGAATGTTAGTAAGTGTTTCTTGGGAAAATGGGGAGGGGAATTAGTCATGCTCCATTTGTTTTGTAGCCACCTTGCCATGGTACCTTATGATTTTTATGAGATGGCAACTTGTTCCAAAGGAGAAAATTGCTCATAAAACATGCTTCTATACCATCAAAACTGCCTACCCAACCTAGTATACCTAACATTTTCTCTTCATTTTCATTGGGTGCACTTGGACTAGCAAACCCTGATTCTTCTGCTTTCTTTTAGTTGCCCTCCTATCTAAGTCTACCTTTATCTCTTCCAGGGCTCAAATTAAGCTGTTGAGACCCTTTGCTTCTCTACCTAATTACTTGTCTGCCAAGCTTAAAATGTTTGTGCAGACCTTTATTCTCTATTCTAAGACAAGTAAATTCAAACATGATCTAGCTAGGATTAGACTATCTGGCTATTCATCAATTGTGACCTAAGTCAACCACCTATACCTAGTGAAATTCTTCAAAATATGGAACCTTTGCAGCATGGAAAGGATGAACATATTTGGTACTTCTCCAGTGAATCATGAAAAATGAAACCTATTGGTATAGAAATCTAACAATTGCTACCCAATTGCTGGCAGGAAAAGTGATGAGGAAATGTTGAGCCAATGAGGTCCCAACAATAGTCATCTTGTTAGCTGAGCCACGCGCAGAAGGCTAACGCTTTAATTGGGTGTAGTTTCTCTATGAGGGATTCCTGACGAACTACAGGGAGGCCCAGGAGGAGGGTAAGACCTTCCACTATGCGTGGTTGCTTTTATCCATCTTATTCGTTACAAGTGAATTACCTGAGGATACTCTGCTACAATAGAGGACGAAAGCGGCCCGAATGTGACTACAAGGCCAGGCACGGATACAGGGACAGAAGGTACGGTGCCAACCACCACTGGCTCGCCCTTAAAATGACCGCGGCCGACAGAATGGTCAAAGGCAAGAAGAAGACCAAGGTGTCCAAGTTGGACGAGGAACTTATCACATTGACTGAAGGATACCTATGTGAAATAGGGGATACAGTTCGTGAAGTCACCTGGGAGGCGCTCGACGAGGCCATGACGGAGCAGTAAACTGTGTTGGGAGCATTCAACACGCATCTGCAGGAGCTTGAAGCACGAACCTCACAGCCAGGAATAGTCGCTACCCATGGAGCTACGGGTATGTCAGAAACTGAGCAACTACTATAGGCCAAAATGGCTAATACTATCACACTCCTGGCAAGAGCATTAATAGCAGACAATGCAGCGGACAGAGCTGTGGTAGGCCGACTTACGGGGCTGGGATTAAATTTGGCTACCCTCCCACACGAGAGCTTATACCAACTCTAGGACGACGCAACGATGGAGCTCCGTGCTAGGGAAGGATGTGCGGTACAGGTACTCAATGAGCAGTGAATTAACATAGAGCAGTTGAGCTTCCAACGTGATGAAGTAATAGCACAAAATTGGAAGTTGGAGCAAATTGTGGGGAAGCATGTTGTCGTGCGCCTGAGCTCGCGATTGCGGCAGATTTACCTGTCGGCATATGGATCCACAAGTTGGCCAATGGGTTCCGCGAAGCAAAGGAAGAAGCAGCAAGGATCCAGTTGGCACTTGACTTGCAGATCGTAGCACTGAAACTGAAATCACAGCCCTCTACACCACTGGAGGTCACAGAGCAGCGGAAAGGCATCATTCAATCTGGGCAGGAAACAATAGCATATGCCATGCAGGAGTGCATCGCTTGTTGGATGAGTCACCTATTACAGTCACATCACTATAGGAAGACCTAACCTTACAGCAGTTGGAAACAGAAGCAAGGGAGCGACAACAAGCCTATGATAATGTCAGGGGGACCGCACAGATAGTTGCTATTATGTAGTGCTTGGCCAAGATGAGGGAGGCCCAGGCTCTCAAAATAAAAGTTGACACCGCTCGACAGAAGGAAGCAGTGCCTAAAGAATGCATCCAGCCTTGGCTTGATGAGGCATTCGCGATTTCCACCAACATCGAGGGAAATTTAGCGCACATGCAGGCAGTATATGATCCCGGACAAGCAACTGAAACAGATATTGATACATCGGTGGATCGCATAGAATGGGTACAACAGATGGCAGAAGACTTTGTTGCGAGTGTAAGCGAAGTGCAGAACTTGTTGAATGACCTCCACGTAAAGATTACTACACCAGCCGAGTGACTTGGGATGAGTCACGATGATTGTGTTGGGGGCCTATTGGGTAGCGGAGGCCCCACGTAACGGTTTTGGGGCTCAAGGCCCACAATTTTGGGTAGTAGTATGGTAAAGGCTCCACAAGGTGTGTGGAGCGCGAATTGTAATGAGTCAAGTCAAAGGGTCGTCCGCCTGAAAATAATGTAAGAAAATAGAAAGTGAGTCGGCCTGCCCATGGTCCGCAGACCATGGGAATGTATAAATAGAGCAAGGCTCTAAGGTTAGAGGTCAAATTTTGGTTTTGTATCTTAATGTTATGGGTTTATGAAGGCAATATTCTCTCTGCATCTGTAAATCTGACTCAAGGGTCTTGGTAGATAGATAGAGGCTCTGCAGCTGTGTGCGCAGAGGCCTGGTAGAGTCTGCAGCTATGAGCGCATACCCTTGTAGCTGAGTGTGCAGGGGGGATCTGGTTGTACTCAGAAGGAGATAAATAAAGATAAGAGTTTCTGAATCATTGTGTGCTTTATCACAAATCTATCTGTTGCTTATCGTCTGAATTTATGCATATTTATGATTTCACGCACTGGTTTTTACTGTTAAATGTTTGCTTAAAGACCTTAAGAATTAGATTAGATCTATAATAAAGTCATAATAACAAGAGCGTACCGATGCGGATATATGCGGGAGCCTAATAGCCATGCAGAGTGGTGCGAGGGTGCACATCAGTTCATGATCCCTCCAAAACACATCAAGACATCCCCAGGGTACAGAAACCTGGTTCCAGTACCCTCCCCTACTACCTCGGGTGACACTTCAGTCCGCGCTCCGCAGATTGTTGTCGAAAGGGCCGATAGTGTGGGATTTGTTTGGCTAATAACTCTTCCAAACCTTGGTCAGGCCCCAATAAGCCAACAATAGATCATGAGAACTTATGTAGTACCGGTTTTAGTAGTGTTTTGTATTCACTCATTGTTTTATTATTTAATGAATGGATTTTATAGATAAACCGTTATTTACTTACACATGGATTCTTTTTCTAAGTGGAAACCTATTGATGTATTGGTGTTTGATGTTGCTTCCTAGAATGGAAATAAGAGATCAGGTAGCATCAGGTTGTTAAACTCTTTTTGGAGTAAATTAGTTGAAGACAAACTCTCCACATAATCCTCCAGATGTATTAAAGATCTTTGTAGCTTAAATAAGCATCCTAAGAATATTTAGATTGCAAGGATCACTCGTTATTAGAAATAGGTTGTCTATCCTTATATTTTCTCGATGTGCTATTAAAAAATGAATTAAGCCTCGAAAGGGGTTGGTTGTTCAAGTCATTATTTCATTTACTTAATCGCTTTTGTTAATATGATTCTGTAGTATTAATTTTTTATTTTGTAGTTATTGTTCCTTAAGACACAACTTTGTATCCAGTAGATCTTATTTTGTTGCCTCCTTGGAATAATTTAAAACTTAAAGATTTGAATGATTGGTTATAATTAGAAATTGCAATATGAGTTGATTTCTTTAATATTACAACTCTTCTTTTTATTAGGATAACAATAGTTATTCATACCGACATTTCTTTGCATAAACTGTGTTGCATCCCTAGGGTATGGGTGTTAAAGGCTTTGCAAGCACCAAGTAAAAATCTTGTGCTAGTGCAATACCTTGGCTGATACATTTAGGTTTTTCCAGTGTGTATGACTAGAAAGAAGCCTAATACTAGGAACCACATAGAGATAGACTAGAATCTACCCTGAAAATCACAAAACCCCAAGGTCAAGTTGGCCTTGGAATAATAACCTTTATAGATTAAATAATTAACCTATCAAAATCTCAAGCATGAATAGGTCCCCTTGTAGTGTCTAGGAAGGGTTCTATTGTTATTTCCCCTTGAGTAGTAGGATCATCTGTTGCAGCTAACGCAGAGATTTATGATAAAACTCTAGGATCTTAGCAGCGGTTCCAAGACATACCTATTAGGCATCTCATTTCTTGCGATAAGAGTGAGGGGAACTCTTGTAACTTAAGGGAAGGGGTATGTGAAACCAGCGAATTGTACCCATGATCTTCTGAGTAGGAATTCCCTGCAACACCCATTGTGAGGTGAGAAATCGAAGATCCTAATATAAGTAGTGTTGTGAAACCCAATCAAGGTCCAAAACCCCGTTAGAATATTATTCTTTTTTAGATAATACCTCCTGACTATGGGATTCCTGAAGATTACTGGCATATCTTTGACGAGATGTCAAATACAGTAACAGGAACACAAGTCTTGACCATAGAGTATCCTACTTTTTATCCATAGGCTAATGCACTGATGAAGGCTATCCCACTGGAAAACCACTTGAACTTTCATGGGATGGCCTCCGAAGACCCCAGTGCATTTTTTTTTTTGAGTTTGATGTTCTATGTCGAGGATAAGATTATACTATTGACCCCAAAAAATTAAAAAAATTTCCTTATACCTTAAAGTGAGAAACATTACGATGGTTCATGGGACTAGTGGATGGTACTACAACTCTATGGGATCAAATGAAAGAATATTTTCTTACTAGATACCAAGATTATTGTCGTTCTAGGGATCTAAGGGAAGAAATATTTAAGATGATGTCAAAAGAAGATGAAACCTTGGAATTATGTTGAAAGAATTCAATATAATTTACAAAGATCACCATATGCTACTCTACCCAAGGATGTGTTAAAAAACTACGTTGATTAGAGGTATGAAAGTTGAATGGATAGAAATTCTTAACTTGACGGGCCAGGGTGACATTCTTAAACAATAATATGATTTCATTGTGAAATTGTGTATCAGGTGTTCCCAAGGAAGTACAAGAACCAAGCCTAGAACTAGCGACCCTCTCAGTAGATCCAACAGAACTACAGGAGGAGGAGTTACACGAGCATAGATTGATAATCTTTTAGAAGGTTTTAAAACAAATATTTTAAGTACCTTGACAACACAGTTGGATGTTTTACAAGTACAACAGAAACGAGATGAAGTAGAAAAAGTGCTGGATATTTTCTATCATCACTATAAAACAAAAACGCATTCGTAAAGAATGTTCATTGGATATAGTCGAGATATGCGCTATTTTCACCAAATATCATTCAACTAGTCGTTCTCCCTCACTTCCTGGGTTGAAAGTTGTATTAAAGGAAGTTGAATAATAACAAGATCCAATGTTTCATGGCACAATGTCAACAATGGCAAAATCGCTCATCAGGTATATTGCAGGACCCTTCTATGTTTTTTCTAGATAGTTTGCTCAATAGTAGTTTCCTGGATTAAATTGGCATGGCCAACAACATTCTCCTAATACCTGGAAGCCTCAATGTATAATTTATCACCCTAGACAAATCAGTGATTCCTTGTTCGTTCTTGGCTGAATGAACAATATCCAAAAACATGATGGAAGAATACATTAAAAAATGCATACCCTCCGTAATGGGAAAACCAATGTACTCAAGGACTAATGCGGTCCCGGAGTTGGAAACGTCCCACTGGGCCGAATGATCAACCAATGTGGGTGATGATTCAGTCACAAAACCAACCGTAAACAAACAAGGTCTATGCAGAGAGCTGGAGTTCTACCAATGTGTCGCCAAGTGTTGTAGTGGCTAAAACCACCCTCCAAAATTTTTCCTTAGCCTGTTTTGGAACCTCCCTACCAACCTTACACAACACTTTGTCTTGATTCGTCAAGTACTCAAGCTTTACTATTTTCCTCAGACAAAAGCAGCCTGTCGATCACAGTTGATCCATTCCCCTCATAAGCTGCTCATTGGGACTTGGTCCAGCTGCAAGCTAAGCAGCTTCCCCTTGAAAATTGTGCATTTTTGCAAGGCAACCAACCTTCCCTCCAAGAATTGCGCAATCCTATCTAACAACCTGCTGGGCTTCAGGATTCCTCAACCTTGCTAGCCAAACCTCCCACCAGGATTTGCACACATTTTCCCAATAGCAAGTCGTTCATCCCAGGATTTGCACACATTCTCCCAATAGTAGGTCATTCATCCCAGGATTTGTGCAAATCTGGGCAAAAGTTAGCCACTCTACCTAGGAATTGCTCAAATATCCTAGGCATCGAGCCTAACTCCCAATGAGAAATGTGCATTTTTCTCCCGCAGTCGAGCAGTCTTTTGCATGTGCAACTGAGTTGACCGATTCCCTCCAAGACTGAGCAAAACAGACTTTCATGCATGGGTTGCTTCTCCCAAGGCATCATGCAAAGGCATCCCTTGTTTCAAGGATCTATGTTTAGCAGTTGGAGGTTACATGCAAGGAGAAATTCCGAAACCTCCCACCAAGTGTTGCTTCCCCTAGATTCACGACATGCGTGTCACGACCTCGATGTTATTAAAACTCATCAACTAGATGTTGTAGAGATCATTCCTCACATCAACCTTGTAGCTCTGACATCCCACATCACATCTAGGAGAAGTCAACACATTCAGCTCAAATGTTTTGGGGTAAGCCCGCTTCCCATGCCTTGTGTTGCATTTCTCTCTTTTTGTGTTTTCTCTTGTGGGAGTACTTTTTGCTTGATTTCTTTGAATGATTCTTGTCGTTTACATGTATGGTAGCTTGTACTAGCTTTGTTTCAGTTTTCATTGCTATCTCACTATTGTCACGTGCATGAAACTATTTTGCACGGACGTTCACCCAACCGTCAAATTGTCACCCACATGCATGTTGATCTATTTGTTGAATCTTTCATTCATGTTTTTCATGCACTGTTAATCACTTCTACTATCACTTAGTGTCACCATGCATTCACTAACTTACTTGCTTACAGTTTCTCATTAGTGAGTGGGCCAACCTTAGCCTGAGCTCTGCCTTCACCAAGGCTGCATTGTACAATATGGGGAAGGAAGGCAAATTTGTGTATTCTTGCCCAACATTGGCCTCCAGGAGTGTTTTGTACATTTTTGGAGGACATTGGTTGCTTGGCCCAAGAAATTGCGCAAATTTGTCCTTGGGCCAGTAGTCCTTCCCAACTAGAATTGCGCATTGCGTAATCCTAGCAGTCAACAACCAGACTGGACTGTGCATTGCGCAGTTCCAGTAGTCAGTCAGTCTCCCAGCAGCCTAGACAATGCCTTGGCAATCTTAGTAGTTGGTCTCCCGACCTCTCGGTCGAAATTGCGCAACCTTCATGATCATTCACCCAGGTGTGTTTCAAGTCAGTTCTCATGTTCATTTTGGTTTTTGACTAACATATTGCTTACCATGAGTGTTTCCATGTCTCCAGGTATCACAGGTGTTCATCAGCCTCTCAACAATACATGTACAATGGTTTCCAAGAGAGCATATACGAAGATGTCGTTAACAGCACACTTGGGGATGCAGTCGATCAAGTGTCTATGGACTTGCCTACCCACAAAGACATCAAGTTGTTCGTAGACAAGGACATCAAGATATGACAGTAGCAGCATCACAGCGAGCAGCATCATGAACAGCAGCTGAAGACAGCATACCAAATGCAATGAATGGAAGAGGAGGGTTGTTAACAACACGAAGGCGGGATAAGGTTGCAAGCTCAAGCAGGTGCATTGATGATGAAAGAAACTTTGGATACTCTGGCTATGAAGTGACGTCGCAACATGAAGATCATGCGAAGGTAGAAGATGGAACAAAGGAGTTGCATGTGATGAAACAGTAACTCAGGAAGAACATGAAGCTGCACAAATAGATGAATGAGTATCCATTAATGCAGCTCTCTTGGAAGCCATGTTACCTGTACTGCGGAAAAGCTACTCAACAATTGTTGTACTTAGAGACAGAGAGACTCATGTCATGTAAATTTTAGCTTGAAATTGAAAGCACTTAAAGACAGACCAAGCAACAAACTACGCAATTGTTGGGAAAGATTGAGAAATTATGGGTTTTAGAGGTGAGGGACTGTTAATTGGATCTACGCATTGCGCAATCCCAACTGCCAATGAGGAGGTGATGTTGACTGAAACTACCAAATGCATAGTTAAGTCTAGCTTGTGCTGGCTAGAACTACTCATTTCCCAATCCTAGTGGCCAAGGCTCTCGGACTGTCTCCTAAAACTTCGTAGTACGTAGTTGGAGCTAGTCATTGGAAGCCTCTACACAATTCCTAAGGCAGAGCCTTAAGATCCAAAAATGCACAGTGCATGCCAGGAAGAGCTAAATCCAGACCAAGGAAGCCTAGATTTTCCCAAGGGCAACACGAAAACAAGCAGATCTAAAAGTGTGAGTGATGGTTAGTGCAGATCTTAGTGAATGGTGATGCATGCAATCAGAACAAGTGCAGGAATCACTCAAACAAAAGAACAATGAATCTTATGGAGAGAGTCGCCACAACGATGATTGTTAGTACAAAAAATGGGTTATGCATATGACAGTTGGGAAAGGAAATGAAAAACTTAAAATATCACTTCTACAAGCTAAAACAAATCAAAATTCCAATGGTCGTTCAATAAAATGGGTAAAAAGCACTCTCACAAGCCACAGAAATAAAAGTGACAGAAAAAAATAGCAAAAGACTAGAAAAGCAAGACATACCCAGAAACATTGCGATAATTATGCCAAAGATTCCTATATTTCCTTGGGGAATGCTAGGGCTTTAAGATCGAATGTGAAAATGAGATCTGGTAGCACACATTAAATAGATTTGATCAATTTAGGGCTTATGACGTGAAGGCCCAAAATCTAGGAAAAAAACACATGGCGGAAATTTCCAAAAATAAATCAAGTGTAACTCCGACTACTAAAAATAGATCCCTATTTTTAGGGATGCTTTTTTGCTTTTTTATTTTTCAGGAAAGTCTATCATGCATGCATGGACAAATTGTGCAATTTCGGGGAGAACTTGGCAACTCACTGACACATGCATCGGGTAGTTGCTAAGGGAATGCTTCTACAGAATTCTTGGGTTGAGTGGCTCTGGTTGCCCCTCATGTTTTGCGCAATTTTCTAGTTGAAGACAAGTTTCAGCTAGGTTTGTACAATTCTAGAACCGAAGCTCATTGCGGGCTTGAACTACGTATTTCCTGAGAGCAAGGTTGGTTTCTGTAATATTCCTAATTAGCTATGGCTAGTTGGAATATTCGATTTTGTTCGATTTTTGCCTTCTATATTTATTTGTAAATAAAAAGTGAGGAAGGGGGAACATAACTCACTTTAGAATAAAAAGTCACTTCCTAGGTAGCACAACGTTGTGACTTAAGGGGGAACCAAGGGGGCCAAAGGGGGACGCAGAAATGGGGCCCATGCAAACACATGGAGGGACTACGTAGGAGGGAAGGAACACATGGCAAGAAGGGGATCACGAAGGAGAAAGTGAGACTAGGGATTGTGAGAGGCAGAGGCTATAAAATAGAGAGGAACCCCCTCATTTGGGATCATTCTGGTTATGAGCATTTGTGATAGTCATTTCGACTTAGAGCACGCTGATTGTTTAGCTAGTCTACAGCATTGTTTAGTGCATTGAGTGTCTCTGTTCAGAGATCTCACCCTTAGTGTTATGAAACCAGCTCAAGAAAAAGATAGAAAAGATAGATCAATGCCTTAAAATTAAACCTCTTTGAGGGGGCAACCTTCTTTACATTACATAAATGAACAATTCTTGGATGATTCAAATGACAAAACCTCATTTCTATATATAGGAGTCTAAGGAGTCACAATATAACCCAGCCGACCTAAAAATAATAACATAAAGCCACAAAAATAACAATAGAGGGATTATATGGGGCACAGTAATAACAATATGGGGACAATAGGGGCACAACAATATTAATAAGGGGTACAACTACAAAGTAATGGGGTAATCTTTAGTATTATATGGACCCAACATGCCCCTCTCTTTAAAAAAGTGTTGTCCTCAACACTTGAGTAGTTCTAGATGCTTTTGTATAAAATTCTCATCCTCCCATGTGGCATCTTCAACGGATAAGTTCTTCCACTTGATAAGATACTCTGAAATTGACCGATTTCGTAGCTGTCAAGTTCTTGTTTCTGTGACTGCTTTCAGTTCCAATATAATTTTTCCTTCCTCGTCAAGTTCTGGCAATATTGTTTGAACTAGGAGCTTGTCACCTATAACCTTCTTTAAACATGAAACATGGAAAACTGGGTGCACTTGAGACGCTGTAGGAAGCTCC